>JACJUY010000687.1:71407-81699 GCA_014220935.1 Platorchestia sp. MABIK
TCTACACTTTTAAAATTCCGCGCTCTTGAAAAATTAGTGATCAAGAGAATAAAGGATATGTGCCATCTAACTTTTAACGAAGTGTGTTTACAAAATGACCTGCTGCCAACATACACCAATATATATATATGTACCACTACCACTATATATAAAAACATATATATTTGCTCTAGGGCATATATATTTATATATATATATACCACTACGGAAACACTGCGATGAAGTATTCTTAATCTATTCTGTTGTGTTGTACTTCGTTGAAAATTTGAGGATTCTATTTCGAGTTCATTCGAGCCGCATTTTTTTAAAGGAAGTATATAACCTACTTGTTTCTTCATCGTGTAATTTTTTAGGTACGTTGGCGATTAAAGGTTAACCGTTTCCCCCACCTACTGTTCCAGCATCACGTGTTCAACTATTGTTTCCCTGTTCTTAAAAAATAATCTTTTTTCAATCACTCTTTTCTGAGCTACTGATCATTTTACCGACACGTTTCCTGAGCTACTCACCACTTTACTGAGCAACTTATACTTTCATGATTCAATAACATTCTAAATCTGATTAAGAGATCTTTCTTGTGCTATTTATTCATACCTCATGGATTTTGACAATTATTACCTCGTTTTACGGTGAATTGCATTTCTAAATGCAGTGGCAGTGTTAGCTACTTCTCTAACACAAGCGGTGTCCAGTGAAAACAAGAAGAGAGGGACAGAAAATATTAAACTTCTCTTAATTTCACGCAATGTATTTTGGTTTCCCATAGCTACGTGCATGCTTTATAGATATACTGCTTAATACATTTTGTTTATATGTTACAGTTTGATTCACTTGGTAAATATCATTGCTTAGCTATGCGTAGCGGTCGTTGCTCCCCTTTAGCAATCTGTGCTTGATGATCTCCCGAGTGAGGGGAAAGCATGGGGAGATAGAAATACTGAAGGCGGTAAAGCAAATAAATGGGACATGGTTTAAAAATACCGATCATCTTTTATATTGTTACATACACTCGATAAATCAACCAAAGAATGTTGAAATGTTATTACAACACGTTTTTGGTACGCAACATACTCGACTGGTGGTTCTCAACGGTAAGGAAACACCAGTTCTCATGCGATATCAAGAAGGAAACAGCAGTTCTCATGCGAAATCAAGAAGGAAACAGCTGTTCTCAAGCGAAATCAAGAAGGAAACAGCTGTCCTCAACTGATAACAAGAAGGAAACAGCTGTTGTCATTTGATAACATGAAGGAAACAGTTGTCCTCAAATGATAACAAGAAGGAAACAGCTGTTGTCATTTGATAACATGAAGGAAACAGCAGTTCTCATGCGATATCAAGAAGGAAACAGCTGTTCTCATACGAAATCAAGAAAGAAACAGTTGTCCTCAACTGGTAACAAGAAGGAAACAGCTGTTGTCATTTGACAACATGAAGGAAACAGCAGTTCTCATGCGATATCAAGAAGGAAACAGCTGTTCTCATACGAAATCAAGAAGGAAACAACTGTTCTCAAATGATTACAAGAAGGAAACAGCAGTTTTCATGTGAGAGCAAGAAGGAAACAGCTGTTCTCAAATGACAACAAGAAGGAAACAGCAGCTCTCATGTGAGAGCAAGAAGGAAACAGCTGTTCTCAAATGATAACAAGAAGGAAGCCGTTGTTCTCATACGATAACAAGAAAGAAACAGCTATTCTCAAACGATAACAAGAAGGAAACAGCTGTTCTCATACGAGAGCAAGAAGAAAACAGCTGTTCTCAAATGATAACAAGAAGGAAACAGTTGTTCTCAAATGATAATAAGAAGGAAACAGTTGTTCTCATGAGTTAACAAGAATTCAGCGCTGTCACCCTCAGTCAAGATGACTACTACCATTGCCCACGATCTACTCCTAACGATGGCCTTCTGCACAACAGATTTATTTGCGTCAGGATTACAGGTAAAGAATACGACAACCTAGCAGACAAGTAGTCAAATTCGTGTAAATTTGTGGGTTCAGTGAAGCAATGAATACTTTTAACTGATCTTCATTGATTCTACACGTTAAAAGAAATCCTGCTGAACTCAGCAATGGAAAATTCCCTGACTGTTAATTTTTCAGATCAGCTTGTATTATTCCCGTTCTGTGTGCCTTGAATGATGTTAAAAATTGTTTTAACTTATGACCGCAAGTATTTGGGGAAACTAACTCCACTAGAAGAAGTGAAACATTTTTAAGTTGCTCAATGTTGATTTCAGCGTATTTTTCACGGTAGGAAAGCATTATACTTTGCAAATCTCCGAAGAAAATTTAGACATGTAACTTGAGAAATGCTTCACAAGACACACGATGCACTAACAACGCATGAGCTCGTTCGCGTGAATGACATCATCAAAGCTTGCTGCTCATTTGGACAGCGTTTAATGTCTTAATTAATTCAAATGGCGTGAAGGAAGCGATGAGAAGCGGTGTAACGAGAACACTGACGGGACCCGCACTCTATAAACCGAGGGACGCCCTCTCGACTCAGTGTTCTAAAGAGATATTTTTGAAGCTGCTTCATTTGAATTGGCAGTGAGTTTTCATGTCAGTTGATATATGTTTTCATTAGTGTCGAGGTTTTTTAGAAAGAATGAATGACGAAAAGAAGCTGTACAAAAAGACGACCTAATAAAGTTTAAATGGTTTTGAACTTTTTGTGGTCGCTTAACAGGGCAATTAAAAATAAGTAAATTACTGTTGGATTTATATAAGTGCTGCTGAATTACGTCAACGAGAAATGTCAAATCGCTTGTGTAAAATTTTATTCCGAATATTGAGGGCTACCAGCGCTGCGCGATCCCGGCAAATATTTCTGCATAGAGTGAAAAAAACGGAGATTTTACTCGCAAAATTGAATTGTAATGTTCATACAAAGTGCAAATTGTCATGCTCAGCAATTTATAGACATTTATACATATAAGTATATTTATTGAATGAACATAATTGCTGGGCAAAATATACATGAACGAAGAAATATATAAATAAAGTAAATATTTTATATATTATTACATTCTGTTCTAATTTGAATAATTTTCAAAATTTGTTCTGGTATATCCTAATGTCATTATATCTATTCTAATTCCATTTTCTTCTATTTAATTTCATTCATTGCCATTAAGGTGCTTACACACCAAAAGACTGAAAGCGAGAAAGCAGGCGGGAGAGAAAGATGTCAGGCGAGATCTATCACACACCAGAAGACAGCCATTTCGCGCCTGAATGCCATGGAGAGTGGTTTGTAAAAGAGACCAGCAGTACGAGCATGTGTTTGTAACGAGTTTCATTCCTACTTCATCCCATTGCCTTGAAACATGTAATCTGTCACTGTGCGTTGGATCTTTTGAGTTCCAATGGCGCAGCATAGCATAAAGTTCGGATATTAGGAGTTCAGTCTATGCTGGAGGAATTGAGCGGCACACCTCCCTTGTCGACATTTCACCGCGCACTGCCAGAGCCCTCCCGCTGCAGCTTTCAAGCGTGAAACCATCTTCGAGTCAATTTCTCGCTTCAGCCAATCTTCAGTCTTCCTCGCTCGATCGCTTACTTGCTTGCGGTGTGTGCACTCCTATAGGAATCCATGTTAATCAATTCAAGCTCGCTTACTTTCTCGCTTCAAATCTTTTGGTGTGCAGGCACCCTTATACGCGCGAGACGAACAATATCTTTGTACTCTACGGGAAAAACAACCAGGATTTAACTATCTACCAGTCTCGACTTATTTGCCATCCACCGGTATGAACAATAATTTTATTGTTTTCCTTAGTTTAAAATTTCAAAACTATAAAAAAATTCACATGCACTTAAGCATGATACTTTAAATTACAAATGAATACCCAGAGAAATTGAGAGTTAAGGGAAATAAATACACAAGTTTAAACATAAGCATTTCTCTGTTTTGAAGAAATTTTGTTTGAAGTGATTAAAATAGATGATCATCAGGGAAAGACAAAAGAGCGTGAATAATAACAAAAAGAGGTACTGGAAATCAAAAAATTAAAAATCACTGAGGCTATGTTGGAAAACGAGGGGGAATTTAAAATCCTGAGAAGTACGGAAGGAGCCAGAGGAGCAAAAAAGGGGTGAATGATAATCTAGAACACGGAGGATAACATCAAAAAATGAGAAGGAATAGTAAGCGATGGAATTTTAAGTCAGTGACGTGTCCTCTGAACTACGCTAAAAAGCAGGACAACGTTTGAAAAAGTTAGAGAGTAGAGAATGTAATGAGAAGGAGAGAATGGCTGGTAGAGAGGGCAAAGTAGGACGTAATTGAGTGGCCAAAGTCAGATGTAATCGAGTGGGCAAACGAGGTACGGACTAAAGAGGCCAAAGTGAGTTGTATTCGAGTGGGCAAACTGGTGATGGACTAGAGAGGTCAAAGTGAAATAGAGTGATGTAATATACATGGGCACGGGCTAAATGGAATGGATTAGAGTGGATGAAAAGCTTTAGAGTGGATAATATAAAGTGAGATGGAATAGAACGGAAGAGCCACGTCAGCTCACTGAGAGAGCAAGCACTAGGGCGCGCATTTTAAATTTTAGAGAGGAAGAGTTAGAGAGAGGAAATCAGAGAGTTAGAGAGAAGAGGGGACAGAGTTTGAGCGAAGAGGGAAGAGAGTTGGAGAGTAGAGGCAGCGGAGTTACTGTAGAGAGAGGGAGAGCACAAAAGAGAGGGTAAATGACTATAGAGAACTGGGCCGCCGCCGCTCAGGGAGGACTTCCTTGCTGTCAGTCATCTCATGTCAGGAATGGTATACGTGCCCTCACTCACCTACCCTCACTGACCTACCCTCATTGACTGACCCTCACTTAGTCACTCTAATTTTGTCCCATTCAGGTCACGACTGATGTACGTGCTTTCACTAACGGGCAATATTCCTCAGTCACACTAACTTAGTGAACCATCTTGCTTGTGCTCTGAATGGAGCACATCTTACCCTCACTGACCTACCCTCATTGACCTACCATTACTTAGTCGCATTAATTTAGTCTTGGTCAGGTCATGACAAATGTACTTACTCTCACTTTCGAGTAATATTCCTAAGTCACTCTAATTTAGTGAAGCATCCTGCTTGTGCTCTGAATGGAGCACATCCTATTCTCACTGACCTACCCTTACTTTGTCACACTAATTTAGTCAAGCGTCTTAGTCTCAGGTCATGACTGATGTACGCACTCTCACTGCCGGGCCATGTTGCTCAGCCAAGCTAATTTACTTAAGCGTCTTGCTTGGTGACAGAGACTCACTCGATGTGCTGTTCCTAATTTTTAATTAAAAACCAAAATTCACTCTGACTAGAAAAAAAATGGTAAAGCCTAATATGAGAGAATCAACCTAGCACGAGTCGTAACTGGAGAGAATGTTTCCGTTGATTGAGCGTCAATTATTCGCACAGTGTGAAATTCAAACAGGTCATACATTTATCGTCAGATTAGGGGACCTGAAAAAATTATCAATACAGAGAATTAGAGTATGGAGCACAAGAGCTACGATAACTATTGGTTATTAGATCAAATAGTCAACTCTATCAATGCTTTTTGACTGAGACTGTCATAGTTCCAAATATTGTGCATTGCCCATATAAGGATGGCAAAATGCAACCTCTAGCAACACTTGAAATTAATCTCTACTGAGATTTACTTGTTACTGGTTTACTGGTTACAGATTTACAGAAAACCCTCAGGTTAGCCAGAATTTTCTTCGCCACGATTTTCTGGGCCTCGGTTTTCTTGGGTAAGATTGATTGGTTATATAATTGACAAAATTCCAGTATTTCACTGACCTTTATACAACCATTCAGAAAAACGTTTGGTCGTAATGTGAAACATGACAAAAATGAGCAGCACGTTGATGTACTTCTATAGTTTCATTATTGAGGAACTCAAAAAAATGCACGCAGAATTCTAACCTATAATGACAATAATTTATCAAACTGAAGGTAAGTAAACATGTCTCTGCACAGATCATTCGGGACCTACATCATTTTCAGATATCTATGCCACTTAATTTCAATGGAAAACATTGTACTGGCTTCATTCTACCCAAACCACGCTTTTCACAAAGAGGATGCACAAGCACAGTGCACGATAATCATTCAGACAATTCTGACATCTCAATGTTGTTTAATTTTAACGATCGCTTCTTTTGTTGATCTGCCTTTTTTGACAACTCATGATGGGCTCTGCTATCAACTGGGTTGAAATTTGAACAAATTTTGTGCACGCAAGTTAGTTGGTGCCACCTTATCAGGCACATGTCGAAAATGCAGTTGTGCGGTCAGTATTGAATTCTTGTCCATAGTTTCTCTGACTGTTTCCTACTGATTGTGCGGGTTTTTGAATGCTAACCGATCCTTGCATGTATAAAAATTAATTAGAATTTACTACGTTATACAACAGACGAAGATTTGAGAAAAAATGAAAGAGAAAAACACTCATATATTCCTCCTTTGTAGAGACTTCTATGTAATGTTAAAATTCGAAATACATTTTTGAGTTACAACGGACATACAACCCAGTCGATTACGATTTATTTTTGTATATAATATACGTACGATTTATTTCCTTCGTAAATCTATGAGTGAAAACGAACCTACGGTAAGTTTATTTGTCTTTTCACAGTTTAAATACCGTTTGAGGCTCGAATCTGTAAAAATAAAAATTTGGTTAAAGAATAATTGGTTATCTCTGAAGAGGAGAAAAATATGACTCTACAGTACTTACCTCGCACGAGTGGCCACTCACTGTTTGTTTGCGTGTATTGAGCGTCACGTATTTGTCCTATGTTGAATTCGTGCAGAGCACACATTAATTGTGAGATATGGATACCAGGAGAGAAATATCGATTGAGTAAAAAAAATGTAAAACACAGGAGCGCTCATACTAAATAGTCGGCTGTCTCAACTAGTCCTCAATATCAATACTCTATGTAATGATACTATCTCCAGTCTTTATACTATGTATCAGACAACGCACATGGCAAACATCATTTATATTTTCAAATTTCATTTGATTTTCTAAAGCCTATATGATGCGCATACTACATCGATAAAAGGATCGATTTGCTATTGCTATTGTACTTGTCAGCCAGAATGACTTTTTTAAAAGGGTAAATTTATGATTCACTTTCAAAAACTGCTCGGAAACGCGTTTGTTCACTTCCTTTACTTTTTGCTAAGATCACATCGTGATAAATTTCTATCAATAAACAAGGAGCAAGCGAAATAGAAATATTTAGTCCTTATGTACTGCTCAGGTATTTAGCTGACAAGCTTGGAGTACGGATCAACATACGAAGCAAGTAGGACGTTGAAATAATAAGGATTCTTATAACGTCTACTTAATCCCTGATCGAGATTGGTTTGTGTAATATAGTCCTTGAAATAGCATTATTATTAAGACAGATGCCAGATGCCTAAAAAATAGGAACTCAGAGTTTGATGCACGAACGACAGTTGCAAAGAGAGGGTATTCACCTTGCAGCAAGTTTATGCTCTACAACTCATAATTAACTTAGTGTTGTAAAAACTTTGAAACCTAGACTCACCACAACGCGTAACCCTATCCATCTCTGCCAGATGTTGTTTTCTAAAAGTTCAGATTTTAAACTCCAGCAACCGCATTCAAGGATTCGTTTTAATGATCTGCATATCCACTGTACACGACGAAGAACCTAAATAGTCGCCTCACAGGGGCTCGTTTAATACACCACCCTCAAACTACTTACAAAAACCCTTCAACACTTGCATCAGATGCGCAAAGCGCATCTTTATCAGTTCCTGATCTATCCTTTTCCGTTTCACCTCTCCTTTAACCGACACACTCTGTGTCAAACTCTTTTTCCGTCTTGCCTATGAGCATCGTTCTTTCGTTCGTTTAATACAGGTTTGTGGTCAGCAAATCGTCTTCATCGAGCATTTCTTGTTGAAGTCACAAATTTAATATCAATTGAGAGTTGCCATAAAATTTGCAGTTCAGTTAAAGCTGCTGATGACGTTTCAAAGATTATGAATCTATTAAGTCTTTTCGGAAAAGCTTCTCTTCAGAGGGGAAATAGAAGGAGCAATTCGTAAATTTCAAAAGTGCTTAATTTGATACCTTACACATTTATAGATCAAATAAAACATACAGAATTACAAAGCTCTATATTATGCATACTGTTACTGATTTTTGTATTGCAACAGTTGAAATATAATCTCAGTGAGTGTGTGTTTTAAGTTGGAAGAGTCAGACAATACCATATTCATGCTTAAACAAAATTAATCCACCAAATGTTTCACCAGAGTCACAATATTTGTTTCAATAGAGTACTGGAAAAAACAGCTTAATAAATCAAAAACGACATCAGTTAAGAAATTTGCTCTCAATGTTCGTTGAAATATTGTATATAATATACTGCAGTCAAACATTGACTTCATTTCGGATATCAACTAAATTCTAAACTTTGTTATCCTATCGTGGATCCTCACCTGTTATACAACGGACATGTACTGCACCCAACTTTAATGAAGCATCTCAGTCAAATTTCTTTTAAGTCATGTGTGCAGACTTGTTTGTTTAACACATTGAACGGATTTGTTCTTCGAATTTGTTAATGCATCTAGATTGGCAATAATTTTAGAGTCTTAGATTATATTTTTGGTTAACTTTTCTATATACATATTTGCACGACACAGATTCTGCCAAGATAGAAATGGACTCACTGTATGTTTGTTAAAAGACATGGTCATCCTGGAGCGCTGGAGATTTGTTCATCATTTTGAAACCTTGAACGTTAGAAACATTGTTCATTTTAAATAAATGTACAAATTCAATATATCACGACTAGAAACCATTGGAATTACCTCGTTTCCACGAAAATTAAGCCAGACCTGTTCCTCAAAATTTGTTTTGAATGAATCAATGGCATTTACTCGCTAGCCTTCAATTTGGATTAACATGCACTTTAAAAATTTGAGAAGCGGAATTAGCATCAATGATTTAATTCTGTTTAGAGTTCAACGACTCAGAATGTCAGTTGACTGTTACTGATATGACAATGATTATGAACATTAGGTACCGGTATTACAACCACCGTCTTTAGACTGGCTCTGGTATCAGGTTGTCAGCCACATCTGAATGAAGAAGGAACTGCCACTCGGCAGTGAACTTCAAAGAACATGTTAGATGACACATTTAACCAGATGTACAGCATATTAAGATTATTTAAAAAAATCACTACTAGGACGTTAAAGGCATAGTTAATAGAGGCCGTTCCGGGTCTACAAACTGACATCCTACGAAGCTAGCAACATACTACATACCTGTCGAGTTGGCGAGCTTAAAATATCAAGAATTGTGTAGCCTTCCTCAAAGTTTCGATCATTTTCGAGGTTTCCATGCTTCTTAAAGATGGGAGCTCAATATTCTAGTTTCTGAAAAACCTTTTCTATCAATAAATAGCATGTAATTAATAACAGGAGAAAAATTATATAAAACAAATATGGAGTGGGAACACCTCGTAAACGAGGATTTTAGATGTTCCGAGCCGTGGTTCAGATTTGAAAACAATCTTTTAAAAACTATTCAGTTTTTAACATTTTCATTGAAAATCGCCAAGCAAATACGAGGTAAAAATGGAAATGAACAACACACTGAAAAAAGTGTAAATATGGAATATGTGATTCGAACGAATTGCCCAAGACAACTGAAGAAAATACTTCAATTTGTGGGAAGAAGTACCGACAGTTTTGAATATTTATCACTTCTATGTATTAATCGTAAACATCTGAACTTAGTTTAATTTTAGATGTGAATTTGTAAGGATGTGGATTTTCAAGAAGTTTTTTGACTGCACAAATAGTTCTAGTGCAGCTTGACATGAATCAATTGTTGTTCCATTTTGAGTTATTGGTAGAACAAATTCCTCTAGTAATTGTGAAAGTATGCACTAAGAAAAACGAACTCGGTCTATATTTATTCACAATAGTAAATAAAAATGACTATCAGAGAAGAAGTTTATTTCCGTTAATTTGATAATGAACTATTCGACTATTTACACACTTTTTGAGCCACTGTCCAGATTTCCCTTTAAATTCAAAGTTTTTTCCCTATTTAGGAACAATTTTTCTCACAGTGAAGTGAATCCGAGCCTTCATTTAAGAAAACCCTTAAATGTTTGTTCCAAAATGGAGTTTTCATGTAAAATAATTTTGAAAATGTAGGGTAGCTTTTTTAGCTGTTTAAGTTTTTTAAAGCTTTGATTTTGAAGGTTCCCTCACCTGTTC
>JACJUY010000687.1:81849-132118 GCA_014220935.1 Platorchestia sp. MABIK
CTTTCACCTGTTCCCTCACCTGTTCCCTCACATGTTCCCTCAACTGTTCCCTCACCTGTTTCCTCACCTGTTCCCTCACGTGTTCTCTCACCTGTTCCCTCACCTGTTCCCTCACCTGTTCCCTCAACTGTTCCCTCACCAGTTCCCTCACCTGTTCCCTCACCCGTTCTAAATTGCATGTTGACATTAAGGTTTCTTGGCGCTGGTGATCACCATGCATAATGTTCACATTATGCATGTGAACACATGCATAATGTTCAAAAACGCACAAACCTGGACGTTTTGTAAAATTTCATGAAAAAATATTGTGTTATCAAAACTTTCGTAACATATATATATTAACTAAATAAGGGTTTTAATTAGGTTCAGGACTGGTTCCTTACTTTCAATATTTTCTGAGTGAAGTGTATAGAAATATATTGAAACTTTTTTGTTACTACACTGTTTGAAGTGACCATGATATTCTTCATAATAATGTACAAGTTTCACGCATTGAAAATGAGCCAAACTTAGAAGCACTGGTAGCACAGCGCAGCAACACAACCGTCTCTAGCCTGCCTAAAAAAGAAAATCACACTAACACCTCGCACTCATTTTACACGCACATACACACCCTATTATATCACACGCACGCACACCCTTTATCATCCTACACGCTCGTGCACACAGTTAAAACAGTTTACACGCATGTGCACACCTCATTTTACTCCCACCTACACACTCTGAAATTTCCCGCATTTTGAGCCGGTAGCCAAAACCTGAGATGTGAATCGAAAACAGAGAGTTTTTAATGTTCTCGATTTTTTGGTTAATTTTGAAATATTTCTCTAGCATAACAGCGTGTAGAACACGCAATGCTTTATCCCTAAATGCGTTTATAAAAACCAATGACAACAGGAACTGAAAAAATAGAATAAAATATGTCTGAACTGTTGTTTTAGTTTTTAGTGCTCAGTTATTGAGATATCTGTACACTGTAGAACCTGGTACACCAGTACATGTATTTCGAGTATTTTGTGCTAACTCATCTTGGAGACCACTCATCATAATTGTGTGTTGAAACTTGACACTCTGGAGAATGCAAATTTCACCTACATTTGAATTGAAACATACGAACTTGATGTACGAAAAAATTAAACTTTTAACTTTAACTGAATGAAACTTTTTAAAGCATTTTCTGAAAACCTGGAATCATTATTCATGACAAATGACAGTGTTTCGATTTGTTACCCGACTTGCAAAATATTGTAAATAAACGTATGCCCCAAGTAACTTGATAAAAATCCTCTAGAAAATTTATTCCAAGAAAATTTGTAAAACGTATGTTATCATCTGAAGCATGCAACACCTTTTTCAACAATGGTTTTTGATTTCAACGAAGAAAGGCAAATAAAAAATTTTTGCATCATTTGTAGAATTGAGCGACTTCTCAGTCCTCTTGCTCATGATCGCGGTTTTCAATATCTGAAATCCCACAATATTTTCGTTTTTTCACCGATTGGGAAACACTGTGAAGAAAACACGAGGAATCTAACTCTACAATCAGAGAATCGCAACTCACTCAAATCGAAGAACTCACTTTAACGGCACTGTCTCTATCTACTCTGTCATTTTTTGATAAACAAAGTTTGCAGCTTCTTGCCTCAGGTAGTATTGCGGTGTTAGTCAATAATTTTTTCCATTAACCAGCAAGCTTTTGAAATTTAATGATGATGTTACTTAAGTTAACTAAAATTAGGTTAACTGTTTTCTTCATTACCATGATAATAATCGGCGATGTGTTCCCGATGATTTTAATGCAGACCGAAGCAGTCAGGCACTCTAAGGCCGATCAAGAGCAGTAATAGTAATGGCTGCTACAAATCTCGATTGTAGTTGATAGGTATTTAGTGTTGTGAAAGCTAAATGCGCGCAACAGCAGTTCCTATTCCAGAAAACATAATAATACAAAACACAATTGGTCAATAGAAGTCGCTACAGCCGATTCGTTTTCGATCAGTGGGGTTAACCGACGGAATGACTGCAGTGACATGCGGAGATACGGTGCAAGAAAACTGCTGTGAAAACGAACATGACTTCTGCTTCGCTGCATTATTTATCCCCCTGCCTGCTGTAGTACTGAGCCAAATTTTGGTCTGGTGAATCTTTATAAGCTTGCACTAAACCTTTTCTCTCCTTTTTCAATATCACTTGGTTTCATCTAAAAAGAACTCTGTTTCCATATACTAATATTATTTAGGTTTCATGCCTTAAGTATCATACTCATGAATCTCATTAAATTTTTTTCATTTTTGGCGTTGAAGTAACTTTCTTCATGGCTTTTACTTGGTAATATCGTTATGGCTTATGAAATAATACTCAGCGTATTGCATTTATTCCTGCTAATTCATTCCTTGCCAGCTGCAGTTAGGAATCAATTGTAACTTTCATCACTTATTGAGTTCCTTTTTTGTACCAGGTACCTCTTTTTTTGTACCAGGTAATTGTCTGGCAGACTTGCTACTATATACGTAAAACACTTTCACCCTCTTGGTTTTTCCACATTTTTCCGCCCTTGCTCTTCTATACCCTTCGATTTCTCGTGAAATACAAAGCAAAAAATCCGGCATCAAGCACCACGTATAAATTCACGCGAGTTATCTAGTTAACGCTGAAATTTGTTCTACTTTGAAAGCAACATTTTCTGCGATGTGTTTCCTTGTTCTCCTCCCCCACGCTCTCTCTTTTCCCAGGCCTCACGCTCCCCAACATTCTGCTGTACTGCCGAGCATTCCAGTCTCCCAAAATATCCCTAAACTTTACACCCTCACTGCCCCCCAAATGTTCTTCGGACCAGGGAACCTCCTCCTCTCCCGCACCACCCCCTCCCCAACTTCCTTTCACCTTTATCACCTCTACGAAACTACTCTCACCTCCCGCCCCCCACGGTCTGCTTGAGGCGGGGGGCGGACGTACCCCCATTTGACCCCACGGTCATAACATCCCCTCGTTTTAGCGTTGGTTGCCAAGGCAACGATCTCTCCCCCAGCTATATAAGCCCTCCCTGCTTCACATCTCTGCCCGCTATATAAGCGCTCAGCCTCATCGACTCCGCGCACTCGCACGTCGTCCTTCGTGCCGACAACACCTCCATTCGGCGGCTCCCGGCCTCCTCCCGCACCCATACACCGTCACCCCGTCCGTCGCTCGCGATAGTATCTGCCTTTGAAGATGAAACACAAACGTGCTCCGGATTCCGCGATGCGTAGTCCGTCGACCGTACCACTTCGCTGTACAAAATCCCGAGGTTCCGGCTGCGAAAAGCGGATATTACGGGCGAATCGAAGCAAATTGCGTCTGCTCTCTTTTGTTCAATGTGTTTTGAGTACCTGCGCGTTGAAAAACAATTCTGCCTTTGAAATTTGAAGAAATCTCACCCACGCACCGTCTGCAGTTCAACTTGTAGTAACTGAAACGTACTTTAAAACGAGAAACGTTCGTTTGTGTGATTCGAAATACTTCTTTCTCTGAGGAAACGTAATTCTCTCAGATTAAAAACTTGTTTCTGATTTTGTTGGTGCGATTTCTGCAGAGTAAAGAGAGATGAATTTCTACTCTCAGCTGTGCCGACATTACAACGCACCTGTTCTGCATCCTCCTCAGTTTGGCTCTGCTCTGCCTGGAAGATTCGAATAGTAGCAACTTATTTAACTCCGAAAATTTCCATCCCGATAATAAACTCGAAATTCTAAAGCCTCTTTGTTGCTTCCCTACTTGGTCCTCTTCAGACCCACCGAGGTTCCTCAGTGCGTCGCCCCAGCTAATGGGGATGTCTTCAGCGACTTGAAATCTAAAATACGAAAGGATTTTCGTCAAAAATAACTTCAAAATAACTAAATTCATACCTCAAATCATGAATTTAGACTGATATCTATTAAGAAAAGCATTTTTACAACGGCTTGCCACGATGCAATCCAAGATACTGAAGAATCCTCGAACAACTGAACGTCACCGCCGCTGCGGAAGGAGTAAGCTCAAGGTACGACTCGCCTCGTCATCTGAAAACTTCGACTCTCGGTCATCAATGGAAAACTCCAGCAACATTTCACACGGACAGTTGAGGCCGCAGAAACGGTGTTGCTGCACGAGAAATTTTTACGCTTATGAAATAGAGCACCGCTCGCATGGAGCCCAGCATTCCTGGCTGGCGGTATTTGGATTCCCTTTGAAGACGCAGTGAGTGTCGCTCAAATTTGCATGCGCCGGAAGAATCGACGAAACCGTTTTTTGACGATCGTCCACCTACCGACGGCGCCGAAAAATAAGGGAATCGTGAGCAAGCAAGGGCAGAAAATAAAGACAAACACTTCAAATTACCGAGGGTTTTGACGCAAAGATGTCCACGTCCAAAGCACCTGCACCCGTGAATAGCTTTCCAAAAATTGCGGTTCTGGAGTACGAGATATTTCGGAAATACGTCGGCGGAACGTCAGTGGTCCGTTCACCACGACGGGTCATGGAGAACCAGGATGCGAACAACATGACGGGTCACCAGAACGTCAATGTGAGTACCAGTTTGTTGTTCTCTCAGGATACTATTTGAAAATGGTTTTATTATCACCATTTTTGATGGAAAATGAAATTCCTAAGCACTTGAATCCAATGCATAATTTAGCTTTGAGAGATGAAAGCGAAGTCAGAATAATAGATTCAAAGAGAGTTGTAATTTTGTCACATTAACAGCGTAGATTTGAATAAATACGCTAATAAAATGAATCAAGTAGAGAGGCTCACAGCTGCCAAGCAGCTCATTTGGGGCTAAGATTCGTAGCTGCTGCTAGGTGTGAGGTGCCATGTTTTGGTAACTAGAGTTTAGCCTAGCCTGGCTCAGCTTAGTTGCTTATAGTTTTAATTTTAAAGCTTAGCAGTCTGGTCAAGTCTAGCTTTTAGTATTCTTGTCTAGAGTAGTTTAGCCTAGACTAGTCTAGCCTTGACTAATTCAGCCTAGACTAGTCGTGACAAACTCGGTCTTGAGTAGCTCCGCCTAGACGAAGCAGCTAAAGTGCGGTCACAACAAGCGGGCAGGTGACACAATCATCCATATAAACATATTCTGTACATTTCTGAAAGCGTGGGACGGAGTGCTCGACTACAGATCAATTTCTAGAGATAGTGTGGCGCATGTGACAGCGACGGTGAGGAATTGCCAAGACGGCTCTGCATGTTGGCGTAGGTTGCGGTGCAGGGAAAATACTCCTTGGGAAGTGGAATCAACAGTTGTTTTTGTTAGTTTTGGATTTTGATACAAGGAAAATGTCTTTTTCAATGCAAGGAATATACGTAGGCCTTCTTTGGGCGTAGTTTGAGTCGTTTAATTGAATAGGACAAATTAATGTCTTTTTAACACTTTACCCTAATGGCACTCAAATTAGCGTCAGTTTAGCTGTGGAACTCGAAAATTACGCCAAAAATATACAACTGCGTATCCTTGTTGCTCTCGTTTAATATTTATAAGCTTTCTCATTTTCTTCGTCGTCAAAAATTGTTTATGATGCATAAACTTTCTCGATTTCTGTCTGAGTAAAAAAATTTTCATGATGTACGAGCTTTTTTTTTCTTTCTTTCCTGTCAAAAACTGCTCAAAATTGTTAAAGTTTCTCTCTTTCCGGCCAGCAATTTTCCAAAACTGATTAGCGTTCCCACTTTTTTTCAGACTAAAAATCGTTTATAGTTTATAAGCTTTCTCACTTCTGCGCGACCAGCGATTTTCAAGCGCTGCAAAAGGTCCTCTAGGAACGCTTGCAACGCGAGACAAAATTACCAGAATTATCGTCCGGGCGGCCAGGTCGGGAGAGCACAAATGTGTTCCTCGAGTCCTGGTCTGTCAGTGTCCGCTGCCGCGTCTCAAAATTGCGCAAAACATTCACGCTCCGCAGTTTTTGTTCTCGCCAAAGATTTTCGCCCGTTTTCTTTCACAGGGTAACCTCACCTGAGCAAAATGAAAAATATCCGGTACATTTTCCCGTTCGGTATAAGAGCTAAGCGAATTACTAGAGCGGTAATTAAAGGTATTTCAAAATGTACTTTCGAACTATTTTTATCCTGCCACAAACTGACGGGTCTCAAACTGGTGTCAAATTACCTGGGGCTCAGCCGGACCCGTTGACCCGAAGAACTTCTTGTTGAGAGCTGTTAGTTGAGAAGCCGCTAGATGTAAGCGATGCACCAAATGTACTTATTCGGTGGTTGTAACAATCAACTGATAAAATCTTCTCAAATGTACCCAGGTTATTTGATCTTGATGTATTCATGTTTGCATGAATCCATTAAGATAAAATAAATGTTTTCACTAATTTGTGTACGCACATGTACAAATGTAAGTATCATGTTCGTGCATTCGTACAAATACATTTTGTCTATTTACATCTAGAATAGGAATACTCGCTGTTGTATTTTAAGGATATGCTGTTAATTCAGCTTAGCGACGCAAACCGTAAAGAAAATTTCTACTGCTTTTGTTCAGAACTCTATAACAACCTTTTCTAGAACTCTATAACAATCTATGACCCATAACTGATAACAACCTTCTTCGGTTTGGAGAAATGCTGCCATGGCAAAAGCAACTCTATCTCAATTCACATATCTGGAGCCTTAGCTAATAGAATCTTTACTTCAGCTTAGAAATCAGCGGCGTTACCAGATAGAACAGTACTTCCGCTTTTAAATCAGCTAATTTGGGTAGTAGAATCTGCGCATTAGTTTAGAAATCTGCGGCCTTAGCTGACAAAAGCTCGACTTCAGCTTTTAAATAGGCTAATTTAGGTGGTTGAATCTCCACTTTAGCTTAGAAATCTGCGGCCTTACTTTATAGAAGCTCTACTTCAGCTTTTTAACAGGCTAATTTAGGTGGTAGAATCTCCTCATTAGCTTAGAGATCAGCAGTTTGGCATACAGAAACTCTTCCTCAGCTTAGAGTTCTGCTGCTTGTGCTGATAGAATCTCTTCCACAGCTTAAAAATTGGCTGCTCAGCTTCGAGAAATCGGTACATTGCCTTAGAAAAATATTGCCTAGAAATGAAAAACTACCGTCTAAGCTTTCATAACCATGGCTCCGTTCAATTAACAATTGAAATATCCGCAGCCCTCTATTAAGCAGAATTAACTTTTTGAACTTTAATTTAAAACTTGAACTTTACATTCTTAGGTTTTATACCCTGATGTTCGACAGCATGCGTGTATTTTATTCAGATGTACGTCAGAATACGTATAATGTACGCAGATATAGATCATTATGCGTATATTTAAACGAAATCTCAGTATCCATAAAATTCAAGACATCGAACATCGCTTGCGCTGCAAAGAACAAACGACCTGAGCGGCAGCTCTTACTGCTTGTGAACAAAATCCTCTCGCTGAGCCTAATCGAGACTTGACTTCAATCATTCACCGTGGTTCTAAGTTTTTTAGGATGTTATCTTTTTGCAACGCGACTAAACAACGTCAGTCTTCCACCTGTACTTAACTGCAACGTTTAAGCGTTCTGCGCTATAGTGATTCTACAACACAAAAAAATGTTTTCTACATTCTGTGGCATGCGCACACCGGTTGATTAGCACGTCTATTATTAAGAAAACTAAAATTCACTGTGGATAAAAAAATTACTACTGGAAGTGAACAATTCAGTATACTATAGAAGAGAAGGATTTTTCAGTTTTTTCACTTCTGAAATCGAAGAAATGTTTCATATAAACACATTATCTTATAGCCACCACCATGCGCTCATGGATGTATAACTGAGCCTGTTTAGAGGGTTCAAACCTAGGAACGCATGACACACT
This sequence comes from Platorchestia sp. MABIK, assembly GCA_014220935.1. NCBI lineage: Eukaryota > Metazoa > Arthropoda > Malacostraca > Amphipoda > Talitridae > Platorchestia > Platorchestia sp. MABIK. The sequence goes on from JACJUY010000687.1 coordinate 89,667, forward strand.
AGCGTCTTCTTCCAGTTGAAGGCCAGGACGGTCTCAAAGTATAATGAAATTTATGACATTTTTCAGTGCTTTCGGCATTGAGATTTTTCGTTGCTTCCAAGTTCGCCTCAACTCCTTTAATACTCTTACAACATAAATGTCAACACCACAATCGACGCATTCGGAAAAAATGACATCGGTTTCAAAACCCGTTGCCATTTCCTGACACTTCCATGCTCTTTCAGTACGTATTATTCTTGCGACTCACTTTTTCGGCACGAAGATTCGTTTCCAGTACCGCCGCTTTCACTCTCCCGCTATGCATCTCTCATCCAGTGTAACCTGATTACTCTTCCGGTACCAAAACCGGCTTCCATTAACCTTGCATTCGTTCATTTACCGTATTCTCATGCAACCGACCTCCGGTACCAAAACCGATTTCCAGCATAGCGCAACCATCCTCTAATGCTGCACCCTTACAACCCCTTCGCACTTCCGATCACAAAACCGGTTTCCGGCACCGCCACTTCCATTCTCCCGCCGTACACCCCTGCAACCGACCCACTCTTCAGGTACCGAAACCGGTTTCCGGCACCGCCACTTCCTCTTCGCCAGCGCTAGCCCACACTCGTCGCAATGGCCTAGACTTCCCCCGGTCGGTCGTCAGGTATTTCATATAGTGTCATCACATCGTTCCTGCCCCTCATCATTCCTCAATATCGTCCCATTCCCATTCCCATGAAGAGTCCCGCCCCATTTTTGGGACCTTCAATCAGTATTCCTGATGCTCCAATGGAACAGGGGTGTCACTTTTTTCTACCCTCGATCTTCATTCCCTGGACGTTCAGTATTTCAAGATTCTTTAGGCGTCCACCGCCTCTGGATGTAGTCAATGAAATTTCAAAATTGCGTCAGTTCATAAAGTTGCTCTTCTGCTGGGCTTCAATTTGGCTGGCTTGTGCTGCTTGTGTTCATAGTCGTTGGGATTATTTCAGAGATCCTTTTATTGTTTTCATTCAACGACAATGAGCCCAAGTTCTACATTGGTTCCGTATTGTGATAAACGATTTAATGTTAATACAGAGGGAGACTCTTCTTAGTTTTTCTGAACATAGGATCTTTTTCGATTGTAAACGTTTCAAAAATTATGATTGTTAAGGAAATATGGTAATACGCGAAAATTTCAAGTGAATGAAATTTCGAAATATTTGACTTGTGCACACAAATATTTTTCGTTCTTTGTACAAATTCTCATAGCTACAAAAGTTTAACAGCTTCAAAAATTCCCTACTGGCTTTAATAACAACTCGAAATATGCTTTTATGAAACAGGAATAACATGTACAAGTGCTCAAAGCTACAAAAGCTTAAAAACTTCAATATTTCCTTAAAGCCTTTAATAGGAACAACTTGAATTAGCCATTTACGAGGCAGAAATAACAGAAACCAAACTAGAAGCGAACAACATTGTACTCCTATCTCGCAGACCCAATCTTTTTTTTAAATTCAGGTCAAAGCGAGTGCATTTCTTTGAATTAATTACAACTTCTTTTATTAAATGCCTCGAAAAATATCCTCAAACTTTTGCATGGGGCCGTGTCACAAACAAATTATATTTTCTCGGACCAAAGCGTGGGCGACATTTAGGTGTCTTTCGCAGGCGGCCTCTCAGAGGAACTCCGGCTCACCGGACAATTGAATTCATCGGCGCTCAGCTGTCCGCTGATTCCCGGTCGCGATTCTCGATTCCGGAGACGGAATTAGACGTGCGATGCAAGCACGACCTCATCTATTGGATTCTACCCGTGGGAACATGATATTAACTTCTTGGAAGATTGACCGTTTTAAATCAGTGATTAACTCTAAATCCTAGAGGACATATTGAAATTTCTCGGAAATCTTTTTCAAGGAGAAAGATAAATTGAGGGAGTTTTATAAAATGATAAATAGTGGTAAAAATGTATAAAGGTTATTCAATGTCTCAAGAAATTTAGAACTGTTAAAAGCGCTGAAATTTTAAATATCGTTAGATGCACTTTCAAAGTAAGGTTATTGTCCATCAACTTGTTTATCAAGTAACAAGGCAGTCAGAGTGCGGAGTTATGCCCTGACGGTCACGTGTTCCAGTGAAGTAAAATGTTAATTTTTCGTGATATTTTTGTAGTTCTGTAATTGTATCACACTTTCTATAAATATCATTCCCGCGTATCACTTACTGGCGCTTTCATGCTAGTATACTAACGAAATATATATTTCATTTTGTGGGTTTTTAATTTGCATTTTGTGCCAATGAATTAAAACCAACCGGAGGAATTCGAATTTTAACGATAGTTGATGAAGCCATTCTTACTTCATTTTATATGCCTCACATGGGGCAGCCTATCTTATTGTTTTGGTAGCAGCCTCTGTTTTTACGACTGCACTATTTGTCGGAGCTTTGCGAGGTGTATAATAATAGTTGAAGAACCTTGAAATGACAGATTTTTCATCACAAAACAATTGCACAGATTCACGTTGGTAAAAATGTCTAGTATCACCAACAATTCAGAGGTCATAGATTCATTTCTAACATTTCCCTGCATCCAATTAGCATACCATTCTAGTCTACTGCTAACTTTAGGTCAGTGTACAGCAATTTTTTACGCAACGCTCCATTATTGGCATTCCATTATCATGTGGGGCACTTGCGAGCGGTCGAGCAGTCTTATTCTTGCAAGTCTATTCCTTCTGCTGCCCCAGCTCCCCACGCCTCCCCTGTCTCCTCAGGACTGTCAAGCGCCCTTCTCGACGTCCCCAAAGGGGATCCTGCGGCAGCCTCTCATCCCCTGGGGGGGCTGGGGAGCTGGGTAAAGTTGCCAGTTGGGGAAGGTGGCGCAGGTTTAGTTCGAATGTCGTGGGAAAAGAGGCGCAGATGTTGGGATATTTCGAAACAAGGAAGAGTTGCATGCAAGCCGAGAGTTGGGAAAGAGGGATGTTTGAGGGTAAAGCAGAACTAAGAGCCAAAACAATTCCCAGGATGTCAATGGGACTCGGGGAAAATGAAGCAAAATGTGTCATTTGATGAAAATATTAACTGTTACATAGCTTGTTATTGTTTTATATCGTTAGGAAAATACAAAAGAAAATTGTTGCATGAATTTTCAACAACTAGTGATTTTATAAGCTGGAAATGACTAACAGGGCTGAGATAAATAAGTAAAATTTGGGGGTGATGTGTCGAAATTTGTTTTAATATTCTCTGATTGGATGGCATCTTGGATTAATTTTAGAATTAATATAACTGAGTATCATGGAATGTTTTGAAAATTTAACAATTTTTGATCCTTATGAAGGTCTTTTGAGATATGAGGCAACATAAATTTTTTGTTAATTTGAGATGTGACAGGAAGTGAATTTGGATTCTCGGAAACTGAGTATAGGTTTGGCCACATGGGGATGCGTTGACAAATGAAAAACTGGGACACATCAGGGAAGTACCTGACCAAATCTGTGTAATGGTTTGAGGATGGCTGAAAAATATATCAGTTTTAAGAAGTTATGAAGCTCAACATAATATTTGGAGGATACATAATATGCGAGGAGAAAATTTTACACGCCTAATAAATACTTTCGCAAAAAATATTCCATGCACAACTTCAGTTAACAAGTAGAATGTCGGTCAATTTTAATTCAATGATTCAATGGCAAACAAAAATCTTTTGGCTGAATAGTAGCCAAAGTATCCAGGCTCTGTTGAAAGAAAATATCTGACTTTGAAGTCAACCATTAACATATCTAAAATACCTGCTTACAACGTTCTATAATTTCCCAGATTTTCATGCCAGTCTGTATTCTAAATACATTTAGCTATGGGACAGTTGAGCAATGTCATGAAAGTTCTCCCATTGAGATGTATTTGTGTTTGAAACATATCTCTGTAATATAACCTAATTTGAGAAAAAGTATTCAATAATAAATAGTTGATGCTACTTCTGCTTCACAAAAATTGAATTGGTATTCAAAACAATACTGAATTTCATCATGGCAATTCCATTCTGATGTGTAGCATGTAGAGGAACCAGTACTGAACCTCAACATTAGGGTGATGTAAGAGACTAAAATTGCTTGCAAATTACTGGGGAAAGCCGAAATAAAATTTTTCTCTTCCGAAATGTAATTGCATGGATTAGTCTGGGAAGTTGGAAAATTTGTGAAGTTACAATTCCTGAATCTTTACAAAAATTGAAAAGAAGAATCTCAAAGTAGAAAAGAAAGCGATTAAAAAAACTGAAAACGTAATGGCGGGACAAAAATAAGTTCAAAGGTTTGGTCAACGGAAAATTGGAGTAAATAAAAATACTGGGATGAAATTGCAAATTAACAAGCTTGAAAAAATTTGAAATTTTTCAAAAAAACTTGGGAAAGCTGTGCCAAAAATTGAGAGTGAGTTGAGAAGGATAAGGAAATAGTTATGGAGAGTTAGATGAGTTCAGGAGTTGGAAAGAGCTCAAAACCAAGTAAAAAAAGCTGTAGATTTTTAAAGGAATAATAATTTCAAAACATGCATTAAGAAGAAAGCAAGAACAAATAACTGAAGAGATGGAAGTCGCGGAGAATTCACGAGAAGTTAAGGAGAACTGAAAGAGTTGGGAGAGAGAGTTACAATGAGTTGGGGTAGAATTAGAAAGAGTTGGGGTAGAATTAGAGAGAGTTGAGGGAGAGTTACAATGAGTTGGGGTAGAATTAGAAAGTGTTGGGGTAGAATTAGACAGAGTTGGGGGAGAGTTACAAAGAGTTGGGGGAGCGTTACAAAGAGTTGGGGAGAGTTACAACGAGTTAGGGGAGAAGTTAAGAAGAACTGGATGAGTTGGGGAGAGTTACAAGAAGTTGGGGAGATGTTAGGAAGAGCTGGAGGAGTTGGGGAGAGCTGGAGGAGTTGGGCGGTCTGCCGGGCCAGGAGACATCGCGCTCCGTCGAGTCTCTATGGGGCAGAATAGAAACACAAGAATTTTTGCACAAACAAAGCCTCTTTATTCTCAGGTTTTGGCTCGGAAAAATTTTCCGCGGCGCAAGTAAAAACCCTTGAACATCGGAAAGTAACATGGATTTATCCTAACTGCAATATAGTAAGTGGGGAACGGAGATCCGAGTTTTTCTTTCTTAGTGAAGTACGCTACTATTTCGTATGGCTTAATCTTCTGTTCTACTGCTAGTGAAGACTTTTGTTTGTTAAGAAAATTAGAATACTAGTGAAAAGGAAACAATCAGCCTTCAGAGTGCTGAATGGTTTGAGAAAGCCATTGTAGAGTCGTGTTATGTATGTATGCAATAGCTGGATAACTATTTTGTATAAATGCTGATCTTAATGCAAACGCATTTATTTGTTTTTGGGATAGATTCGTTTTATAAAACGGTTGAAAGACTTTAGGGGTCTTTATTCTTAAACTCCAAACTCATTTGAGCTGATTAAAAGGTTATTAAGATGTATGACCGATGGATAAGTTGTGCCGTGAGATGAGAGTAGCGTTGGAAATTCATGACATAATTGCTTAAAAATTTGATCGCTTTGAAAAATGGGAGTCCTTTGAAGTTCATTAATTTGAATTTCATTAAAACAAATTCCCAACGCAAACCTGATGCCTTGAGAAACTACTTTCATAACGTGAAAAAAATTCCGAAAACTTTAAATAAACTGATGTTAATAGCCAGTTTTAGGTGGAAGTTATAAATATTTAGCGAGGAAGCGGCAAGTTTGTTTCTTGCTGTGTAAATGGAACGCGAAGAATATTTACCCTCTTCAATGACAAAAATATAATTCATATAAAATGTTAAACCCTTCAGATATAACGCATCTTCTGATTATGTTTGTCAATCGAAGAAAAACTAAAATTCTTTGTAAATATGGAAGAGCAACTAAAATTCCAGTTAAAGTATATTTTTGCCCCCAAAAAATTGTTATGAGCCAGTGTCATTGAGCGTTCATGCAAAGCTAAAAGACAACTCAGTCTGACGTTTGGATGGAATTTTACTCGTGTTCAATGACGATAATAGAAGAAGAAAGAGTCTTAGCAGAGAAGGAACCTCAAGAAAGCAAAGAGTGAAAGTAACGAGCCAAGCGCTTTCTGCTTTACCCAGAGGAGCGGCGGTTAGGAGAAAAAGAAGGAATTCTAGAATAGAGTGAAAAGTAATAATGAACAGAAGGTAATGAGGGAAAATGATGATAAACAGAAGGTAATGAGTGAGAGGGAATAATGAACAGAAGGTGATGAATGAAAGGGAATACTAAACAGAATGGAGACACTGTACGTAGCCAGAGATATTAATTCAGCTTGAACGAGAGCACATGCTGAACAATAACTTCAAATAGAAAGTAGGAGAGTGACATAGATCTGATTGGGATAAGGAGAATGAATGAGAGGAACTAAACGAAGGGGCGAGTAGGAAAATTATCGGAAAATTAATTCAAACAGAAAAAACATGAATCGCGAAAAGAAATACAATGAGATCAGAAAAAATGCTATCAGAAAGATTAAAATGCAGTGAAGTAACGGGGCAAGATCTAACAGCATCATCAAATACTCTGGTCTTTGATGATGAGAGGGTTTACCATAATAGATGACGAGTCTTTAAAATAGAGAGATGACTGATCTTTAACGAGATAAAGTGAGTTTTTAACATAATATAATTAAAGCAGGAAATTTTAAGAAAATGCTATTTCTTACAAGTGAGAACAAGAGATTAGAAGGTAACAAACGTGATACAAAGAAAACTGGAGATATATACAGGAAATTAGAGAAATTGAGAAGGAATGGAAAGAATGCGGAAGATTTGGAAAGAACAACGCAAGATTGAGGCAATCAGGTGCCGTCAGCAGCGCAGTGACAATGATGCTCGCAATCCAAATTGCCCTCGCGCTGTTGTAATGTTCTCTTCGTCTGCTGGTTCTACCTCTGCTGGGGTTGTTGCTAGTTCTACCTCTACTAAGGTTGTTGCTAGTTCTACCTCTGCTGGGGTTGTTGCTAGTTCTACCTCTACTATGATTATTGCCAGTTCTACCTCTGCTGGGGTTGTTCCTTGTTCTACCTCTACTATGATTATTGCTAGTTCTACCTCTGCTGGGGTTGTTCCTTGTTCTACCTCTACTATGATTATTGCCAGTTCTACCTCTGCTGTGGTTGTTGCTAGTTCTACCTCCACTTTGATTATTACCTGTTCCACCTTTTCTGTGGTTGTTGCTAGTTCTACCTCCACTATTATTGTTGCTGGTTCTACCTGTGCTGTGGTTGGGCACCATTGGGCACCATTTCCATTACTTATGTACCAATCCCATTACTTGTGTATCATTCCCATTACTTGCATACTATTCCGATTACCTATAGACCATTCTTATTATTTATGTACCATTTCTATTGTTTGAGTACCATTCCCACTACTTTCGTACATTCTATCACTTTAGTTAGCAGTGCAGTTATTAGTTTGGCACCATTGCTATGACTTCAGCATTATTTCAATAACTCAGTATCATTAATCATAACTTTATAACCACTTTAGTACCGTTTCTATAACTTCAGCAAGATCAACCATCTGTAGCGCACTGATGGACACAGTTCTGCCACATTTATGTTAACACATAAAGATACTTAAAGTCTCTTAATACGGAAGCCATTGAAATAACAATCACAGGAGCTCGAACTACCGCACCTTCCCAATCTTTCCATGGCCGCTCAACATATTGAGATAAACCTTGTTATTGCATCAACGTTGCTTTTCAATTGCGTTAGCCCGCTAGCTGCGGCGCTTCTTCACTGCCCAAGAAGTACTTCTTCTACGCTTGCTTTATTTTACCTTCGCAAAAATCCAGCATCGTTGCCTGCAGTTCAGCACAGGCTCCGCTGACGGCGCCAGTATTTTTTTCTGCTTCTGACGCGGTTTTTTCCATGCTTGCCTCTCGAACCATTTACCCCTAACTTCCCCTGCCCCTTTCCCCGTCTCCTCTGTACTAATATCTTCCTCTCTTTGTGCTGGTCTTTATTTTTGCCCTTTGTGTTTTGCCCTCATATTTCGCTGGTTCTATAGCCTTCCTTCACTCTTTGGGTTTCGTTATCTTCTTTCGCTTGGCAATCTGCGCCGTTAACACAAGATTTTCGGCTACTATCAGAATGTTGAGGCAATCGACTGTTCGTCTAATATGAAAAATGTCTCTATTTAAATCGTGCTTGCATCTCTTTTTTCGGTACTTTGAATTCGCATCGTAAGTATTTGCGCTTTAATATTCCACAAATTCGTTTTCTCAGAGCAATTCACCGTACATTCTGTGGCAAATTTCTACTAAAGCTAATTTTGTTAGTTCACAATATTGCAAAGTGTGAGGTGAGACAATTCTAGTTTTGAAACACCTCCACTCAACTCAGATCTTTTTTCGTTAACCCGCTAATTGTTGATCTTCCTTTGAGCTTGCTTTCTTTTCTTTTCTTTTCTGGTCTTTGCTTCTCTAACCTCATTCGGCCTCTCCCCAATTTCCCCCAGTGTACACAACTGATCTGGGGGCAGAAATCCCCAATTGACACCTCCCCTCAATGTCCCCAGCCCTCCTCCAACGAATCTCTTCTTCCATTTTGTGAGCGTTAGCCTTTATTGCGTTCTCTTTGCCACTCTTCCAACTTCATTAAAGTCGTTCATGTTTCATGTCGAAATGGTTTTCGGCGCGCGTAAACATGAACGTTTATTTGTCAAAACCAAATAAGTAACACCTGTTTTTCAATATCCGTATTCTTTTCCTAAATAAAAAAGTGTTCGGATTTGTACGTCAGTGAGTAAGAAAACGATAGAATTTCAACACATTTATCAGCAACGATTTTATGCTTTGCATTGATTCTTCAGAAGCATCAGAAAAGAAACATCAGAGAGGTAAATAATTATTTTTAGATAATAACGAAACACTTGGACAAACCAAACATGAGCAGGTATGACTAATGCATACATATGTAGCAACAATAAAGATAGAATTAACTATGTCTAAAAGAGGCGTTATGCGGCCTATCTTTGAGTTTTAGCAGCAGTCGTTTACACCAGGGTTGGCTATTACTTCATCAAGGGAGGAAATTCTGATGTGTCTCGATCAACAAATTTCATTACCACAGTGTTCTATTTCTTTACGTTTTCATGAAATGTAAACTTGGATCACAATGATTAGCTACGCACAAGCTTATCACTAATCCATCTCAGGATTGCAAAGATTAGTTATGGAGAATGTGATTATATGACCGCTAATCAGGCTCTTTTAGCGACCAAGCATCGAGCGAGTGGTTAACGACGTAAGTTTCGACGGTAACTGATAGACAAACTTTGAAAAACATCGACCGGCGCGCGATACTGACGGTAAGACGGTGATACAGCTGCTGCCAAGCTGAGATGAACGGCGAGTGCGATATTGAACCGTATATGCGGTACACATGTAGCTGCTTGTTACGGGATATATGCGGTACCTAAGCACTAACTTTTTTAGCATAAAGCCGTATCTGAAGAACATAAACACTGGCCTGTTATGCGATGGGACGGAGTCTGCGATGCATATTATATAGCTGCCACGGCTGTGAATCCTACAGAAGTTGAGGCGCAGAACGTATCAGAGGTGTGGATCGAAGAATAATCTTTCCAAACAGTGGTTAAGTGTGGCGTGGACATGCCACAAATAGTGTAGGAAGAATGGTTTTGGCGTGTTTCCAATCTTAACTTTTATTGAAATTCACTCTAAAGTAGTTTTCATTTCTTTAGAAAGAAACCTTTTCTGAGGTACAGAGAACAGTCTCAGTTGCCTCTCTCTCATAGCCAGGGTGTAGGTGAAAGCATTTAACCTTCTTCTACGCGCTGAGCAGTTTGGAGCCTTCTCACTAGTCTCATTTCACGTTTGAAAATTTAGTTTTCTACCATCATTATGCATTCACATTTCTTTAACTTTTAAAGATGTACAGTTTAAGCTCATCACATTTTCTCTTGTGGCTTTACATGTACATTTGCTCATGCTTAAACGTTTGCAAGCAGCGCGGTTTAGAATCACTCACTTTTCTGGTCTCCTTGCGCACCAAATTTAGTTCATCATGCCATATGGATGATAAACTGTAGTGCATAAGCTGCAGCCAATTTTAGAAATCAAATAGTCTTCACGTCACTTTAATGCAACAGCGCTGTCGGACACACGTACATTACAGGAAATTCAAGTTTTAAAATCATTTTGTGCAGCGCGAAGTGGTTCAATCTTTTTTACATTTGGAAGAGATGAGATGAGCAGCTTGAGTCAAACAAAACACGGCTGCAATTAATAAGTCTCATTGCTTATACTCTAGTCGGTTACTTTTATCATTTCGTCACACTTCAGTAGCTTCGCGGGATGACTAATGCAATCAGACCACGTAAGTTTTATGAATAGTTAACAATAGTTCTACGAAGCGTAAAAGTAGGTTTTGTGAGAAAATTCGTTCACTAGTGAGCCTAGGCGAATACAGTTAGGGAACTTGGGCAAGTTGGAACTCAACTGGTGATGATAATTATTTTTCCAGCTCTAATGATAAATTTGAATGGTGGCTGCTTGGCTCTGCGAATGCTCCTTTGATTGCATGTGTTTTCTGCTGCACTCAGGGCTGAACTTTCAGTGCGAAAAATAGCTGGCATGAGAAGGGAAGCACTTCAGTTAGGCTACCTTTCCCACCGGTTACGTTCAACGATTGTTACCTAACGGTCTTCAAAAGATATTTAAAGAATAAAATACACGCAAGGGTAAAAACTATAAGTTCACGCAGGTTTCAAATAAAGATATTAAAATATATTTATCCACAATGTTTTGGTAGAGCATATACAAGACAGCGATTTGCTATTAAAATGTTTTAATATACAACTTTGCATACCCTACATGAAATGTATGGGTATACTATAATAAGAGAATATCATTTATGACAGTAGTTGAAAAACTGAGAGCAAGGCAATTTTAAACGTGCTTTTCCGGCTTGCTCTTAGTTTGGAACAACTTGAACTCGGTTTTTCATGTGCTTTCTAAGCCAAGGTACAAGACGAATGTTACCTCAATTTTCTTTAATAACATTCATGAAAATGTTAAAAGTGACTCAAATTCAGTCACAGAGCTCGACATGACATGACTTGTAACAGACTCACCGCTCGCCCCTAACAGCCGCAACGTTCCCCTTCCAATTTCAAAGACCTTCTCAACCTTCTCACAAAAAATCTCACCCTCTCCATATGGCAACATTCATTTAAATTCAGAGCGGGCCGAGTTTTATTTTGCCCGACTCGAAATGCATGCAGTTTATTGTTTGATTTTTCTTTGTGGTTTCGAAGGTTGAAACCGAGAAGGGAAAGCTCGGAAAAAAGCTGTAAAAAAGTTTCCTTTAAGTAATTTGGGACACGCGTTAACACTTACGGAGGTCGAGGGCCGAGCTCTTAGAGTGTTGCTGAACTGGAGAACCAAGTTTCGTTTTATGATCGAGAAAAAAAGATTATTCCCCGAATTGAATCGCATGAAAACGAAGGAAAAATTTACTTCTTTTTTATGTCATTCGAAAATAATTAACTTTAATTAAATTGAAAAGATTAATATTTGAAGAAAAATGCAAATTTAAGCAATTCAAGCAATTCAAGCGTCAATGACTTTTTATTTTTGCCTCTGGTCATTAGTTAGAGTTGTTAGACAGAGGTAGAGCTGACAAGTAACTTTCATGCCTAATTCTTGAACTTCATTAAACTGGCGATCCCATTTGTCATATTAACAAAACTTGATACTAAGAATTGCGTTGTTTTCTAGTTTGAGGCTTTGCTCAATATAGTGTAGAAATTACAATTCCTTTCAACAAATGAAAACCATTAGTGAGACTATTGTCAGCGCTATTAAGTGTACAGTGTTGTATAATAATCAGGATATAACTGACCAATTACTATTTATCAATATGCTGATAAAATAGGTTTCTCTTGAAATAATTCAAGCCATTTAATTGACATTGTGCTTAGCATTTTGATCATAAATGAACTTTATTTTTTCTTGCTGCGAATGTTCTCGCAAAATTATCAGAACGTAATGAAGTTAAACAGTAACTTGCTAATTCCGATGCTCGATCACGAACTTCGACTGCACTTGCAAATTTTCAGAAGCTTCTACACGCTGAAGTAGTCAAATTTACATGCATAGATCTGCATAAGTTGAAGAGTAGTCCAAATTATTTTGGGAAGACCTCACTGTGCCCAAAAATCTCAAAGCCTTGATGCTTGCAACAGCTACGCGCATTAGCTGGTCACCAGCCCTTTGAAGTTGACGGACCTGAGCATTTCCGTCATGAACTTTTTCACTTGTTCTGGTCGAGTCAATGCCTGGCTACGTTTCTAATTATTTTAACGCAGTATTTGGGTTCGGTTCTGCGCAGGAACGCATTCCTCGAATGTTAATTGGAAAGAGATGTCAACGAATATTTGTTTCAACTTTTACTGTTTATTTATCATTTTTCCATACATTTAATTTTTTTGCCTTGATATTCTCCATAGTTCATCTCCATACCTATTTTTCTGAGTTTAGGGTCTGATAAGTTATGTGGTTCTTGTTAAAATAGCTTTCTATTCAGATACTGCCGTGAATTTACGATGTATATGTGTAAATACCTATTCATATTTGATACTTACTAAAAGAGGGACATAGAGATCTCAAGAATGTTGGGAATGAAGAGTACACCTGAAATACATTTATAATATAAGATGAAATGTCATATATTTTAATGATGACATATGTGTTTTTCTCAGATTTTCAATGCTCTGTTGTGTCAATTTCTCAATAATAACAAACAAGAGCAATGAAAAGCATGAGCAAGATTGGAAATGATCCTTTACAAGCGATGAGATTTTAGAAAAAATTTTAAAGCAGAAATCAAACAAAGTATATTTTACGTATTCGCATGCGCGCAAATGATTTACCCGCTTTTCTATTAAAATTAACATGTCTTCCCAAAAAAATTTCAAACAAACTCACCTTGTAAGCGAAATATACGTAAACCTAAAGCAGCCGGTATTAGAAACAAGACTGTTCCACCCTCTCTCTTTTTATGTTTAGAATAAACAAGCTAGTCGGAGTTTGGTCGTAGCTTAAAGGGTACAATGCAATAAAGAAACATTAGGCAGAACAGCGTAGGATTTGAAGAAGGCCTACGCCTGCAGGACCGAAGTTTGGTCGTAACGCAATGGTATTTTAGGGCCACTTATACTCGAGTTCATAGAAAACGATGCAACAGTAGGCCTTTGGGCGATAGAAAACTGCTCACCGCTGATCGGAAACTGCTCTAAAAGTGCGCCAAGTTGGACAGCAGCGCCAGGCCTATTTCCATATGTCTTGCTATTTTATTGGGGATTATGTTTTCCTTTCGTTCATGAGATGCGGGAACACCCGTGAAATGCGGTCGATTTTTTGGTGACTGCGCGGATTTGCAGACATCCAACGCATGTAAACTTTCTTCAAGAAAGAGAAGCGCGAGCGAAGGATAAAATTCGAAAAGTCCACGCGAGGAAATGATATAGTGTAAAAGAGGGAGTTTTTAGTTCAAGAAGAACTGAAAAGGTTTTGATTCCATTTTAATAGTAACAATTTTCATTCAAAGACTTTTGGAGCAAATAAAGCACGAAAATAATAAAATAGGAGACATGAAGCAATGAATTTAGAGTCAGCAAATATCAATTTTATGCGAAAAAAAATTTACACGTTTTTAACTAAAGAAAGAAGATACAAGAAGTGTCATTTGTTCAAAACGATTGACTCTTAAATTGTATAGCAATCAATTGGGTTTTGAATATGTTTTTGCATAAATGTTCTAAGCTGAACAGAAGAACCAAATGAAGTGGACACAACCCTTATCAGTGATTAAATGAATATTTGTGGGAAAACAATTAAATCTCGTTTGTAGATATTTTACCCAAGTTTGAAAACATCAATCAATACTGGTCACGAATACGGACGGTGAAACGTTGCCAAATAAAGACTTGGAATATATAATTTCTGTTCATATTGACACACAGACTTGGCAATTGGGGGTTAGAGAAATATTTCCATATGGGAAAAATTCTCTCATGGTTTCTTTTAAACATTAGTTGTTATTTTTATAGTTTTAATTTTACTACCTATCCATGGAGAGCCCTAAGCCCAATATTGACCTGAATTCTGGAATGTTTCTTTTTGCAGTAGCTTCACGCCCATTTGTATGCAACTCAGCTCGCCAAATTGTTCCGTGTTGAGGGCGAGTAACATTGAGTAATTTTACTCATGTGTTCCCTCAGAAACCGTGCATGAGGAACGATTAGGTTTTTGCTGAAACTTCGGGTTGCACGTGGAATATAAATGTTGGAATTGCATTCAACTTTGTCGGAGTGTTTAAATAAGCCGAGAATGGAGTACGTGATAGGCTCTTCAACCATCGTCTCGAAACTCAACTTTAGCTATTACTTTAAATAGGCTCAAAAAAGTAATGTGTTGCAAATAAATACCGTACAATGGATGCGAAATATTTAAGGAGATCGACAAAATAAAAGTTTGGAAATTAAAAAAACGCACCTGCATCTCATTAACACATAACGACCTGGAGCTTTTTTGTAGTGAAAATTAATTCTTAAGTAACTAATGCTTCATGTATTAGTTTTAATTATTAGAGCAAATAAACAATAAGTTTACTTATAACTGCTGATTTTAATAATCTTAAAAGTAATAATTTTTAATATTTATATATCAATATTTTTAAAAATATTTTCAATAGACATGCTGCGGTACTTGAGATTTTGAGAAAGAATATTTTTCAGGAGCAACATTTGAAAAAACTGTTTGCTCTGGGAAACTAAAACTGATATGTCAAGCCCAACACCATTTTTACTAGAGCCTTATAACAGCAGCTGTAATGCATTTATATATTGGCCGGGGATTAATCAGGTTTTTCATTTCCAACGGCAGTAAAGCAAATTGTGGCCGTCTTTTCATTAATGAACCACATCGATGTCGTTAATTAGACAGACAGGTACTGTAAGTTTGTCTTTTTAGGAACATTTATTGAGTCAGATAAATGTTAAGATTTTCTTTTAAAATATCTCAATTTTCTATAAATTATAATATATAAACATCCCAAAGTTCACTTAGAGGTTGAGAGTTATGCGTTTCAAAGACTGATGATGAAACTAGAACAATAACTTCTTGCCGAAATTAGATTTGTTGCAGTTTTGTAATTTCACTCTGGGCTGAATTAGGCCTCCTTGTCGTGTGATAGACTCGTATATTTTTCCGTTCTGCGATGTTCATTTTAAAATTTTTTCCCTCTCTAGATTGAAAATCTATTTCTTGTTTACATGTTTCAATTTTCATTCGAACTTTCTATGCTTCTCGTCACAACAGGATGTCAGGCTCTGCTTCAGGTTCTAATGATTCCAGTTATTTCCTACCATCACTAAAATGTCACAGGCCTATTTAAAAAATTTACACTTTGCGTCTGCACGTCGCTGCAAATTTCGGTCCTGTTTATTTTTTCCACGAAAATGAATCCGTAAAACTTCTTCCTCTCGAAATCAATTCTTGTAATGCATCTCAAGCATGAACTTTGTGGGAAGTAAATTGTTTAACTATCTCACTCCGCCTGATTTGAGATTTCAGCCACCGCGTCTGTGCTCAAATGATTAGTTTTCCGATGGTTACCTCTGTGCAAATGCAAAGAATAGTGCAAAGGCTAGAAGTCATCGCCGATAGTAAATGCAAAGGATAATAAATGCGAAGAAAAATAACGGGTATGGGATGCTGAAGGGATTTGAGGGTACTGTATGGGACTGAAGGGGTTGTAGGGAGGCTGAAGGAGGGGCTGTAAGTGGCTAAGGGTACTGTATGGGACTGAAGGGGTTGTAGGGAGGCCGAAGGAGGGGTTGTAAGGGGCTAAGGGCGTTGCAGGAGACTGAAGGGATTGCAGGGAGGCTGAAGGAGGGGTTGTAAAGGGCTAAGGGCGTTGCAGGAGACTGGGGGATGTCAGACAGACCGGAACCTTCCCCAAGCCGCCGCCGGACAGTCGCCCAAATGTCTCTAAAAATCCTCTCGCTTTGTCTCTCTTTCACCTTCTCTTTTTTGTGCTTTATTTCGCTGCGCCTCCCTTGGGATTTTTAACATCCATCATATTTTTACTTGCGTCCTCTGGGTATCATATGTTTATATTTAACTCTGTTCGGTTTCGATTATCTGTTTTATTAAACAGTGCTTTGTCAGGCTGTGGCATTCAAATCACTTGATACAAAAAGTTTGTTACTCTGAATTGGCAAATATTTTCTATACTTGCGACTGTTCCCCACTTTTTTTGCTAAACTAGTTTTCACATTCTCTCGAAAAATTTTTTACAAAATATTTTCTTTAGTTCTCTGCGTTTTCATATATTTCTGCTCAAAATCAATTTTCCAGCAAAATAATTTCCTCTTTGCCCCATTCAAGCACGGATTTTCGTGCGTAAACATCACGTTTCTATATGCAACCGCCATTACGTAATCTTCGATAATGAATTCATCGTTTGCTGAAGAAGCTCACAGAACCCTCTGAGCACAGCGCACTGACTTTTCAATAAATCAATACATTTTAGGGAAAACAATCTCGCTAAGATCCTTGAAGACGCTTCAACACAGAGCGTGCAGGTTTTTGCGAGCTCGGAGTGGCAGAGAAGCATCGTAATGGATGGACTTCCATAATAATGGACGGCCACGCTCTTTCACAGGTATCAAATTTGAACAGCTTAAAGTCCCCATACATTTATAAGTGTAAATAGTTGCAGTGAAAATCAATACTGAATTACTGTAAGTCTGATAGAATTTCATGCTCTGGCGGTCGTATCTACACACAGTATCTATCACTAGGAGAATAAAGTCAGTTTTTCTTCCTGTACTAAATTTCCGGAGAGACATTATTCTGCTAGAATTTCCTTCGTTAAATAATGAAATGAATATTTCCTTCCATTCGAAACCCCTGATAGATTAAAAACTACTAGAATTGAGATGTTAAATTTAGACATCTCTTGTTGTACTTGTCTAGTTAAATGCACTTCAAAAAGCTGTTACCACAATGGATTGAATCATGTTATCAGTTTCGTGTAAATTTGGTCAGTATGATGGAACAGAACTAATGGAAATCGTTAATCAGCGTTCATTGACTATGATATTTCATACGACATACTTCCGTGGTAACCTTGCATTCGTATTTTGAAAGTCACCTTGCAAGTTCTATCACAAAAAAAAATCACTGAAACTCATTTTGGTTCTCCAATGAATTTAAAAAGGTATAAAATTCGTGTGATAATTTTTAAATTTTATTCTTTCTTTAAAGATTCCTTTGAAGAAGCACACATATGCTTATGTGCTTTTATTCCCTGCATTATGAGAGCTTATTTATAACGTCCCCTCGCTCGCACTTCGTCGCTCCCATCTTTCTTTTAGTGACCCCGTTCCGTTTTTCCCTCAGTTTTCTAACAGTTCATTTTTCCCCCTCAGTCTCGCACGGCATCCGCATTTTTAAGTCTGACCAGAAAAGCGGCTCCAGAGAATATGAAATTATCTCCGCATTTAAGTTGCGTAGTTGAAACGTTTGAACTCTCTCGAAAATCGCCGTTTTAAAAGCCCTTCTTCTTCAGTATATTTTCGCTCGAAACGTTTGAACTCTCTCGAAAATCGCCGTTTTAAAAGCCCTTCTTCTTCAGTATATTTTCGCTCGAATGAGCAGTATAAATAAGCTTCAAAATAAAGTTCTGCTCTATTTTAATTCAAAGTTTTTCTTTCTAGTGTGACAGTTGTTAATGACTTTTTTTTTACAGTCGTGCACTCTGCCTTTACTCAAAGCGCACATTATTTCCTAAGTGACACGCAACGCAACTCGAAGCTAGAAATATTTGAATGATATTTGTTATTTACATTCATTTTTCTCATGAACTCACTGAAAATTAATCAGCGTTTCGCAATTTAGAACTAGTTATGGTCTTCATCTAATTGATTGATTTTCCCAAAATAGCATGCTCACATGTATCAATATTTTCATCAAGAAATAACCATAAAACAACCACTAGTAAATTGAATTTTAGATCAAATCTTATCCTCATCTAAAAGAAGCCTTATAATTATTGCACGAATAAATCTCTTCAAGTGTCCAATAAACAAAAAGGGTGATTCACCAGTGAATAACCAAACTTTTACCATTTCCCTGCTTTCCATTACAGCTTATCATCATGGAACGATTTCTCGTTCTCATTGTTCTTTTCCCCTTTGAATTATTAACCATTCTAAATGAGCTTTTTTTTCTCGTTCTAAATGAGCTCTTTTTGTAAAATGAGGTTTCTTGTTTTTGTAGAATTTTTCTTAGTTTCTAATCCTCATTTTCATTCCCCTCTGTTCCCTCACATTTTCATTCCTCTCTGTTCCCTCGCGTTTTTATCCCCCCCCCCCCNTCCCCCCCCCCCCCATGCCATTTCCCGATTTCAATTTAGTAGCCACTCTGAAGCCCTGCCCTTCCCAGGGGGCCTATCACCCGCCTCCGATGATCCCTGCTCTCGAGATGCTTACGCCGCGTGTGCACCGGATAAAATTCCAATATTTTCTATAGTAATAGAAATTTATGACAAATTAGAGCCTCTTAAATGTAATAAAGAGGACCCGCTCGTAGTTATTACAAAAAATGAGTCCGATTGACCGGGCTCGGCCTAGACACATCGCCCTCTCTCCTCCACCCTCCCGGATCGACGCCTTTCCGATGTACTTTATTTCTTTCTTACATTGCTCGGTATCAGGTGGTGAGGAAGAACGGTATCTCAAACGACCGCTAGTGGTGTTTTATGTTATTGAAATCGGATGTAATTTACAAAATATGGCGCTTGTAGAGGTAGGGGCTACGTTTGCCCGTTTACTTATATCAAGGTCCTACGCGTGCCTGTTTATTTATATTAAGGTACTATGCGTGCTCGTTTACTTTTACGGGTACTACGCGTACCCGTTTACTTATATTAAGGTACTACGCGTGCCCGTTAACTTATATGTATTAAGGTACTACGCGTGCCTACTTACTTAGATCAAGGTACTACGAGTGCCCGTTTACCTATATTAAGATTTGAGTACATTGTCTTTAGGTTTAATTGCTGATCTTGTATTTGTACGGGCTCTGCTTTCCAGGCTCAAATTATTTTGTTACATCATGTATGTCTTTTTCAATAATGTTTTTTCAGAGTTCGGTCTTGAACACGAACCAATATTGTGATCAGAGAAACGATGTCAGAGTCCATGATCGAAAGTGTTCGTACTGAAACACTTAAAATTTTTACATTTGCATCTAAATTCAATTTATCAAGATCCTCATGAGGTCTGTACGTTCTAGTTCTTGGATAAAGATTTAGTTGCGGCAAATATAAAATAAAAATTTACTTATAAAAAGTTTTATTCATACCAATATTTAGTTTTTTTTATTGTGCTGTTAACATTTTAGTCATTTATTTTCCGTTTTTTACGCCATTGCTATTGATGAGCTATTCAACGAAAGCTTAAGTCTTTTTTACCTACGATCAAGTTTACCTGACTTACTATTGGCACCTGCTATGAAATGTCTTCTGTGAAGCAAGTGTTGAGTTCTCCTCCATCTTTCAGCTCTATGATTCTCGTCATTTTTGTGTAAAGAAAAATGAGACCCAAAGTCACTCTTCTTTGATGAGTTGCACTGTAGATGGTGATCAATTTAATCATCTGAATAATAGTACCTATAAGTGTAGAAAGTACAGCTTCTATGTAATATCTATTGATTTATGTACTTGCCCGCTACTATGATGTTTTGAACATTATATTTTATGCATAATATGGTTAGGCACAAACTTCATTTTTTCTTCCTGCATAGAATATTTTTTAGTCCAGGAGTCCAAAACACTCCAGATTGCAGCACCTCCCGTTCTTTAAGCAAAGAACATAAGAACAAAACATGTCAAATAAAACCCACATTCAACAGTAAACATTTTATATTTCCGAAGAAAGTAAGCCATTGTTCAGTTTTGCAGCCCCTTTTAAAGTATTGCTCAAGAGGACCTACATGAGCCTCTGTTTTGAATTTTTTCTTTAAATTGAGCGATCCATATTATGAAGGATGGTCGCTGCGAGAGAGCGTTGTCTGAAGTCCAAAGAAACTCGGGCAATCGGACCAAGAAGCAGCAGCGGCTCAATGGAGGAAAGAAGAGTGGGAGATTGTCTTGCGATAGTGGCACTGAGGCTTGTGGGATGTTGGGGAGAGTGAGAGTCTTGGGGAAGAGTAGAATTGAGCGGTGGGCACGAGTGAGTGTTTGAACGTTGAGCGCCAGGCGGATTCTCTGAGATCAAAAACGACGAGCGAATGGAAGATGGAGGCTGTGGAGTTGGGTAGAACGAAAGGGTGCACAGGAAAGGAAGGATGAGGCAGGTAGAGTATTTACACTTAAAAAATTGGACACTGCCCACGATTTGATTATGTATAAGGATGAGACAGGTAGCTCATTTACACGAAAAATTGAACGCTGCATGCTATCGATTTGCTCGCGTGTACGGCATTTAGTGCATGAGTATGCATTGCGTCGAGTGATTTAAGCATAGAATTTTTTTAAATTAAAGTGAATCGTAAAAGGTAGCGTTTCGAATGTTGGGAGTGAACGAAAACCCTGCATCAAGGGAAATGCGAGCGTTTTAAAGAGATCAAGTTTGAACTGCGTGAGTTGGTGTCAATGTGTAGGTGGAAGTATATGTTGGGAGGGAAGAGGAGTGGAAACCTGGTTGAAAAAGAAGATGAATTGAGTCAGAAACACTTCGGTTAAATTAGCTTTAGAAGGTAGCTGACGTTGAAAAAGAGTAAAATTGAAATAAGAAGTTTTGCTGGATGATTAAAATTGCAAAAATTTAGAACCGGAGAAGGAAGGGGAAAGAATGAGAGTCAAAAGAAAAGAAATGAGGGTTTGTGTCGAGTTCGGAATCAATTTTAGGTGTAGCTGATGCAGAATGAATCGCTTGCTGAACGCCTTATAGAGACATGTGCATCAAGGCGGCAACTCAATTCCAACTAAGGAATAAAATTTATTAACAGTATTTAGTATGCCACAAACATTGCTGTTGTGTTTTGCTGAGCTCTGACCCATACATGGTTTTTGGAAATCGTCACGAAGAAAGTTGAAAGAGCTTTTACCTGTAAACTATTTTTTCTCGTTTGAATTTGTGAAAGTATCCCCACTGTGACAAGTAATTGCAACGTAATTCTTTTTCATCATCGTCCCCATTGATTTAGCGTCTTTTTGTATTTATTCGTGTTTTTTATGAAACGATCCGTGAGTGAACGCCTTTGACTGCGACGAGCTCTGCTATCAAAAATTTCCTTTGAAACTAAAAGCGAATAATTAATGTACTCATAGATGGCAGCTAATAAAACATCCACCATTCTTCAAAGCGCACCGAAAATGGGGAATACTGACGATAACGTTGATAATGAGAAGTATTCCTGATAGATTTACGAAGCGATTGTTTCACCTTACATTTGGCAGCGTTAATGAGAATTAAAAATTCATCTCATTTCCATCAACGCGCGTTGGCCCAAAAATGGGACGTGGGAGCAACTCTGCAGCAACCTAGGAACCGCCACTTACGCATTCATTTGCGCCGTGGGCCCGTTCATCAATCGTACAAAACTGGAGCGTTAATTAAAACAGTTACGAACGGGTCGCAAGTTTAACGCGGAACCCGTTAAGCAGAGAGCGGTGCAACGGATTGCACGACTAAACGGTCTGTTAAGAGCCGTTACGCTCCACTAACGGCGCTGACGTTAAAATTAACGGTTATGGAGGGGGTGCGGGTGAGGCTCGTTAGAGGGAGGCGGGTAACACGGAAAATGGGGGAGGAAATGAAATGTGAGCAAGATGAACTGCGGAAATGATTAGTGAACCAATGGAAACGGACGTAGATTGTGAGGGGGAGGTTACCATAACATAAAAGATTCAAAATCAATGATAGAAATAGGCAAGCAAAGGGAAATGACCTTCAAGGAAGTGTCGTTGGGATGCCTAGAAGTGGAATAGTGTGCGTCATAAATTGAATTATGAACACACAAGAATGAGGGAAAGGCCCATCGAAAAATTCCTCTATATAAAGAGAAGTTGTTGGTGTTAAGTTACAGAATTGAGTGTGTTACATCTGACTTTTAAGGCATCTGATTGTAAAGTTAAAGAGCTACAAACTGAACGCGTTTTAATTGCGTAATTTACTTTGTGTTGGTATACATTTTCAAAAAATTCAAAGTAAAGAATTCATTTTGTCAGTTCAAGCACTGAAGTAATTTCAATTGGATATTTTAGTTTGTTGGTGGAGTCATTGAAGATATTTGAATAACAGAATTCATTGCGATAATTCAATCATTGAGGGTACTTAAACTGATGAATTCAGTGCATTGATTCAGACGTTGTCGAGTGTGGAATGCCTCTTCTCCCATTCGAAGAAAAAAGTGGAAGCTTGCAATAAAAAATACGTAAATGTACTTCTGCCAAAGTGTAGCTGAGTCAGAAGGAACGGAAAAAATACGTAAGTGTACTTCCGCAATAGTGTAGCTGAGTCAGAAGGAACGGAAAAAAATATGAGGGAGAGATCTGGATAGAGTTGCAGAGGAACAGATAAATGAAGGGAATGTCCACAGTTCGAACAGAAACTAACGTGAAATGAAATTCAAACTATAAAAGTGTTTCAAGAAAATATCAGACTCACCACGTGACGAGATCGGGAGAGGCGGGCTGCAAGATCTATGTCAATGTTGATATTTAAAAATGCAATGTACTAGATCAGTGAACCTGTTGAGTCAAATTTCGCGTAAAATCAAATTTTTGAAACGATTCTCTGTAAAAAAAAGCATGCTTGTACCGGATCGTACGCATAGTTTAGCGTGCAAAAACTTACACTTATAGCCTATGCTATTATTGCAAGCTGAAGTTGAATTTCTCCGCATTTCATCGCTGAAAGAGGAACGTATACGGTGGCAACCAATGGAGTGCGTGAGCAATCAAGTAAGCCAGCAAAATCATCAGTATTATAATCATATAAATGGAAAACCTTGCAGACCTACAGCGTGGAGACGTAAAAAGAATGAAATTCTGGAAGCACACATTAGGGCTACATCATCGTCGCGAAACATGAGACAGGGAAATAAAAAGCGAAAAAAGAAGAAGACGTAGAAAGAGGGACCTAGAGAATGAGAGCATAATTTGCGCGACGAGGGCAGGTCTTTGGACTGCAGCCAGCCGGCGTGGCAGAACCGAGGGAAAGAAGAGGGGAAATTCCAGCAGTGAGGGATTAGTTGTAGACCTAGAGGGCGGTGGACGGGTGTGTGTGTGCTGCGGTCAAAATTAGCCACACGGGACTAGTTAATGAACTAGTTAATATGGTGTACACGAGGGATGAATTTTGTGATACTAGTGTATACCATCGAAAAAAATGCATTTTTTAAATTAGAGAATGCTGTGCCTTCCGCGTACATTATAATTATCAATGCATCTCTAATGATCTACCTGCAATTCAATCGTGAAAACCGTTCTATGAAGGGGCCGATTGGAAAAGTATTCTTTCTTTTTCTACTACTCTAATTTTGTGTTAGAATAATTTTGAAATGAATTTCAATCAAAGTGAATCAATTCCAATTCGTAGAACACAAATCTGGAGTTAGGGGTCAGGTCTCCATTCATCATGCAAGGTGGGAATAAAGATGGACACACACACCCACCAAGCAAGTAAACAAGCAACAAATTGTGCTTTGTTATACAAGGAGATAAACGAACTGCCGTTGATTATATATTATGAATCTATGGGCACATAAACAAAAAGTTTTTTACCTCTATAATGTCGTTTTTAACATTGTTTGGAAAATTTTGCCTATCATAAAAAGTTATCCGAGAATGAAATAACGCTAGAGCTAACGACATTGTGAGAGGTGTAACGCTATAACGGTGTAACGGTTAGTTGTTTTATTGTCGTGTGGTTCGCTTGTGAGAGGTGTAACGACAAATTTAACGGGTGTACGTCTTGTACGCTTGTTTGACGGCTGTATACGGGTATGTCTGACAGGCGCACACAAGTATATCTGCTAGGTTTGTCAAGTATGTATGACAGGTGAAGATAGGTATATCTGGCAGGTTTATATAGGTATACTGTATACGACAGGACAGGCGCATACAGGTATATCTGAGAGGTTTGTACAAGTAAATATATGACAGGTGGATACAGGTATATTTGGCAGGATTACAGGTATATCTGACACATGTTTACTGAACTTGTCCTACTAATAACCGTACGTGCGTGCAATTCGATAATAAAGCTTTCATGAAGACAATCGACCACAAACGTGGGTTAATCTTGCACAAATTGAGGGCATCTCAGGACATCTATCAGCAATGTGACGTGAAGCAGAACCTCTGTCATAGTCACATCTTTTACTCATACCCTCTGCAGCGCTAACAAACCCTCTATTACTACTACTACTCCTACTACTACTACTACTACTACTCGTGCCTCTTGAATTATTATTTCAGCGCCTTCGTACACTGATTTAAACTCATGTATTCATGCAAGAACTTTTTCGGAGACACGTGTGAGGCAATGTCTACCTGTATTAAACCTTTGCTACGGCACGAAATCAATTATGAGTGAAAAATAGCACTTGAAACAGAGTGACACAATGTCAGTCAAGTATTGAAATTAGGATTGAAAATAAAATTTATTTACATTTTGCTTCAGATACCGATTGCTAGATTGAGTTTCTAGACCTGCTTTGAACGTTGTTTCTATTTTCCCTGTTGCTTTTCAGGAGCTGATCCTGTCTCCGTTACTGCTTAGAGACACACCAGAGCTTGGTGAGTACAACCGTAAACTACTTATTTCAATCAATCCTTCATTGTCTTCAAAGGTTTCATGTATTCAATTCTCCACTCACGTACTGGTGTACTTGTCCTCGGTGAGGACTAAACGTTTACTGTTTATTTCAATCAATCCTTCTTTGTCATTAATGTTTTCAAGTATTTCACTCACGAACTAATGTTCAGTATTTCGCAAAATGGGAAAAATAGAGCGCATTGCTAGTGTTTTAGTAGAGAGGTATGATTACCTAGAAAATTTTACGCAAATTTTGTATTGAGGTACGGGTGAATAAATTCCCAGACTTGCGATTTAGACCGCCATTTTCAAGTCCATGCAGTCGTTGTTCCAAGACAATTTCGCCGCTGGAAATTTTTTGACGGCTGCGCTTCTCTAGCGATCACTTCTCTTACCTAATCTTCTCTTACCCTTTTTGAAGCTCTTCCACTAGTTTTTCAGGAATCCTCTACCATCCTCATACTATCCTTTACAATGGTAGTCTCAATTTCCTTTGCCATGCCTTCAGCGCCTTTCCACCATCTCTTCACTATTGTCAACCACCCCTTAACTATTCTTCTGCCATCTCTCTACCACTCGTCTACCACCCCTTGACTGCTATTCTACCACTCCTTGACTGCTCGTCTACCGCCCCTAGATTGTTCTTCTATCACTCCTTGACCACTATCGTACCACTTCTTGACCCATCATTTACCGCCCCTTGACTGCTCTCCAAACACCTCTGAACTGCTCTTTTACCACCCCCATGGCCCCTTTACCATCTCTCTCTGCCCTTTCACCAGCCCTCATCACCTCTTCTCCACCATGCAACAGCTTCCACCAACCTCGACCACTTCCAACACCGCTTCCAACACCACTCGACCACACTCCACAATTGGCTTCCACCTCATTTCTACCACCCTCCACTACTCTCCATCTCCCCTCACCACCCTCCTCCATATCGTACACACCCCTCCACGGTCCTCCACTTCCCTCCACTATCCTCTACCTCCCTCCACTGTCCTTCATAACCCTCTGTCTCCCTCCATCGTTTTCCATCACCCTCTACCTCCCTCCATCGTCCTCCACCACCCTCCACCTCCCCCGTTATCCCAAAGGATCACCGACCTTTCGCTTTGCAGCTTCATTTTTGCACCGCTCTGCACTTTGGATCGCAATCGAAATACGTCGGATTAAGACGGCACTGAAAAAGAAGTATTCCAGGCGGGGAGTGCAGAGTCCCCAGACGGAGATGAGAGATTGCAGGGTGTCCCCAGACTACACGGCACGTTGGGCATTTTTTTCTTGATGGCGAGTTTTATTTGTGAATTATGCTGTGCAGTTGCAGCGCTGGGTTTATTTTGGGTGGCAACATCTCGCTGTTAGACGATTGTAATGTGCGGCACAAACTCATACTGTTCTCATACTTGAGCGTTAACTCCTGAAAAGTGACTTATGACATGTTAATAGAAACTTTAGCGTTGACTATTTTAGAGTTATACTGTTCAATAAGATGGTTGTTATTTTGTGTCTCAAACTCGTATTCTTCATTAAGTGGATTGTTATTTACGCTACGTATGTTCTTACTTGTTATTAGAATAGTTTTTCTGTGTCTCATCGTCAAATTAATTTTTGTGAAGGCGACATGCTTACAGTTGTCTCAAGACTTATTTTCATCTACTCTCCATACTCTTATCTTAAGACTAATGATACGCAAAATACTGTTCCTAGACTTGTCAATCAACTACTTACCATCTACACAACCCAATTCTACTTTAAAAATATAGTCTTTACGAATCGTGCAGCGACAGCGTAAAATTTGGATTCGTTTAAAAAATTCAATGTTTCCCATGACTGCTCTATGAACAACTGTAATGAACTTTCTTATCACTAATATCTGTCTGGATTTGGACAATGTTCGAATGAAAGTTTTTAATAACTTTTTAAGTTCCAAAGTTTGCAGTTCACTGAGCCCGTTATCTTAAATGTTCCTTCAAATTTTCTGTCATATTTATTTTGCAGCACCGTGAGGAGATCACTAATGGATAATTTAAAACAATACTTTTTATTTTAAATGGACACGCAAAAAAAAAATGAGACAGCATTCATCGAAAGGTAATTTATTCAGAAACTGAACCTCAATTTCGACAACTGCATTCAAGAAAACGAGTTTTTCGTATTAGTTTTTAACAATTTCATGTCTAGAATTTTGAAATCCACTACCGATGTTCCCTAACGAGCTGAGGCAAACGAAAAGTAGAAGCACAGAGTACGTAGTCTCGCATAAAACCTACAATCGAAATGACTTCATCTTTACTGAGCACAATAACTGATATAACTTTAAAAATTACTTTAACGAACACGATAAGTGAATGCAACCTTTAAATTCCATCCTCACGCTCTCCGTTTCACAGATACACAAAATTTATGAGAATCACTTTCCAATCTTCACTTACTGGAAACAGCGAGCGAGTGGTCATCAAATGCATGTGCTTTTTATGGTCTTCACGCGCTGATGCAGCGAAGAAGACATTATCAAATACATGCAGCCTGTAGAGTCTTCAACTGACGGATGCAAAGAGCAAGAAAACCCAAATTCGGACACAAACCTCATTACAGCCAACGTCCGCCCCATTGTTTTAGCGCAACAAAACTGCAGACGAGCCGGTCTGTGTGTGTGTGTGCAGCGTCCGTATCGCCACAGATACATTGTGTGATACGGGGCATGCGGTGCACGGGGCCCATTAACACATTCTCTGCAGCGTTGACAATTTTGTGTTGACACAACAGCTCGCACAGACCTGCTCCGCTGGGAAATTCCGGACCACGTCCAAATATCGACGTCGAAAATTCCCTGAAGTATCTCCAGGTGAAGTATTGGGAATCCTGGATAGCATAAATGTATTTACATCGGAGATTGAAAAGACAGAGGGTAGGAAGAAATTAAGGCAACGAGTTTCCGGCATTTGGGAACTAGAGGATCAAATTCGGGCGAAAAATATTGATGGAAAAGTTTTTGTAGCGTTGTTTACATTTGAGTAATGAGTTAGATCTCGAAAACGAGGAAACATAGTGGAAGGAACCCGATTGTTTGTTTCAGAATCACTCAGATGTGCGTAAAGTTTACGTTGGTACTCTACAAGTAAGTAAATGAATAGGAGAAAGTTTCTTCCGTGTATGTATATATAAGAGTGACTCAAAAGTATAGATTTAATTCAATTGCAGCGTTCATGCGACAATTTCTGAAGTTATACAATGGAACATAAATTGAGCTAGAACACTGAGGCAAAACTCAGTTCCGACATTGGCTGAGGTCAAGTTTGTGTTACATGTACTTTATTTACGCCGCTGTGCCTCAACTTCCGTGTCTATTCAAAGCATTTAAGTGCACAATTTATAAAGTAATGCCTCGAATTGAAAAGAAATTTTGTTACTGCAACGCCTCATGAAACTTATGTAGTTGCTCACTTCAACGTGTCAGCTGACATGCGAATTCATTGCACAAAAATATAAATTGATCTAAAGTCTAATAACATTTTAATTCTAAAAAATAGCTAATAGCAAAATTCTAATATAGAAGAATAGCTTAAACGAGAGATATTCTACATTATAAGAAAATGTTTTTCTTGTCTCCTACCCTGATCAAACTAAGTTGATCGTATTCGCTGGTGACCAGTATTTCATTTATTTTCCAATTCTTCACTCCTGAGAAGTAACTTATGACATGTCATTAGAAACTTGAGCCTCCGCATTCCAGCTCCACAGCTAGGATCGTGCCGCAAAATGAGATCGAATTGTTTCTTGTGATCTGAACGACAGAAATCATTTTGTCTGAAACGAACCCGTTCTTGAATCCAGGAAATTCGAAGCCCAGTTTTCATTCTGAAGTGGTGGTACATACACATTTGGGAAAGAAGAAAAGTGTATGTTAAGGAAAAATATATCCGAGTAATTCTTCATGCAGACTTTGGTAAAATGTAGCTCGCTAGTCTCTCATTTACGAGAGATTTGTTACTTATTTCTGCCGAACACAGTACTGTTGGTTATTTTGCTCAAGCTTTGTATACTTTCTTTAAATACGTTGCATTATTTTTCATTATTCACCATGAGTTCATCATGCGTATCGTTGATCACTTGTGACTTCTTTTCATGTTTCGAAAATAATCGCACGTTAAAATACAACCACTTACACAAAGAGCCAAATGTCAGAGGCTTCAAGAAGCCACATTCATTTAAGCGTATTGAGCGATTTTCAATCAATTCCGCGCACCAGAACTTTAGAGAAGAACACAACATCGTTGAAGCTTGAACGCACAATTTCACAGCCAATTTAGACATGCGTTGGTTCGCTCTTACCATAAATCAGCGGCGGTTTTGTACTCGAATTTTTTTCAGGAAAGCTGGCAGTGTTGGTCCGAGTTTTTGCAGCCGCCGCTGACTGACAGCGTCTGTTTAATTAACCCATTGAGGCCTTGCGCTCCGAAATTGGGGGGGTGTAGGGGTGCTGGGAAGGGGAACGGAGGGGCTTGGAGAGTGGGGATGATGGAGGGAAGAGTAGAGGAAATTAGGGAATGGGGATGATAGGAGGTAGAGTAGGGGAGCTTAGGGAATAGGAATGATGGAGGAAAGAGTAGGGGTGTTTTGCGAATGGGAATAATGGAGGGAAGAGTAAGGGAGTTTAGAAAATGGGGATGAGAGAGGGAAGAGTAGGGGAGCTCAAAAAGTGGGGATGATGGAAGGAAGAGTAGGGGAGATTAGGAAATGGGGATGAGAGAGGGAAGAGTAGAGGAGCTTAGGAAGTGGGGATGATGGGAGGAAGAGTAAGGGAGATTAGGGAGTGGGGATGAGAGAGGAAAAAGATGGCCAAAGTAAAAGCCAGAGTGTAAGAGAGAATTTCAGGTTAAGGCGGATGTTAAAACGCAAAAATTGAGTAAAGAGCACGAAAAGAACGACATAATGAAAGGAAGTTAAGGGCAAAAAAAAGTTAAAAAGCAATAGGAGAGCATAGGATGTGGGGCCGTTAGAGAGAAAAGGTGAGGAAAATAGAAACAAGAGTGCGAGGGGGGAATTTCGTTTCTAGAGACAAGGCGCATGGGAATCGTAAAAAATGAAGTAAAAGACATGAAAAGGCAGCATGATATAGGGAAAGTTGAGCATAAAATATCCCTTACGAAACGAAAACGAGTGTGAAATTAATATGAGACTGACCTTATGAATTGATTTATTGGATGAAAAACACGTTCATGGTTGAATCAGATGTCAGGCTCATTAAAGGTTTAATAGGATGACTGAAAATTTAATGGTTGATTCGAATGACAGACAAAATGATTCTTGAATCAGATGACAGCTTAATGAATGGTTAAGTTGGATTGCAGACTAATTAATTTTTGAGATGGGCTTGGGAATTAATAAATATAAAAACGAGTGACGAGAAGTAAAATATCAGTTGATAAATCTGAGCAAAGGGTAGTTGGTTCAGAAATTTGAGGATGGGCTTATTTCTCTAACGTCTGGTGATTGACGTGAGAATGTGCTATGTTGTGTAAAATATGTGACAGGACAGGTGAAATATGTGACAGGACAGGCGAAGTATGTGACAGGAAAGGTGAAATATGTGATAGGATAGGTGAAATGTGTGATAGGATAGGTGAAATATGTGACAGGACAGGCGAAGTATGTGACAGGAAAGGTGAAATATGTGATGGGATAAGCGAAAGATGTGACGGGATAGATGAAATATGTGACAGGATAAGCGAAATATGTGACAGGATAGGTGAAATATGCGATAGTATAAGCGAAATATGTGGCAGGATGGGTAAAATAAGTGACAGGTAGGTGAGTGAGACCGGTCGAAAATTGAAAGTCTGCGGAAATTCGAAGCGAAAACACAGATAAAGGAAGTGAAATGAAATTAGGTTAATCAAGAGAACCTTCACAAAATGTGTGGAGGATTAAATATGTTGTTTTCAGGCTCGTGCGAAAAATAAATATTCCAGAAGAAGAAATGAATGAAAGCAAATGAACGAGTACGGGATTGGATCAGTTAAATGGAGGGCTGCGGACGCAGGCTGTATTTGTTTCAGAAAAATCATGAAAGTGCAATAAAATTCAGGAGAATGAACTGTGCAGTTAATGTAAGAATACAAAAGTTGGTAAATCGAACAAAGGACTAGGTTAGTCGATCTAAAATCAAAATTATGTGTACGAGTATGTTGTAAGAAATAAAGAATAAAAGTAAAAATTATTTTTTTTGCGAATAGACTTTTTGGGTTTTACAAATACCATCATCAGTGCTGAGCAATCTACCCTCCAAAGGAATAGAAATAATTAAAAATTATGCTAAAAACCAGAACTAAAAGGTTTTATGAATTAACAAACCTCACAACTTGAACAATGTCTACCGTGCATAAAGGTGCACTTGTTCAGCCAAGCATCTCACAGTTTGGACTCAACGAAAGCTGCTTGAAAAATGACAAATCAACGGGAAGACATTTTCGTTCAACTATACACGCCATTGAATAGTTTTCTATTTACTCGGTTACTTGCAACTCGATAAATTACCAACATTCTTATCAAATCGCAATTCCCTTTGAACGGCGACATCGTTCCAATATCCTGTTTTTTGCCTACGTTGGAAAATGCGAGAATAACTTCAAGTATCATTTTATGCATTCCCCCACGGATGACAGAGCCAACGTAAACAGCCATCAGACTCACCTGGCATTAATTCTAGATTTCTGTATGAGCAAACACGAGCGCGTGTGAGCAAAAGAGTGTCGGCAACGAAGCAGAAAGCCGGAGCGTGTGCTAAATCAACATGGCGGCTATAAAGCTAAGCAGACTGCAACTGTTCCCATATTTACTTCTAATCCTAGCGAACGTTATCAGACCTCGCCACTCCGACCGTGATAGCCCTCATGCTCCTCCCCTCTCAACCCTTCTGTAATGCGTTCTTTACGTTCCTCTCTGTATCGACCTGCCCTCGTTTTTGTGACTTGTTTGTGAGGTGTTCTCCGTTGTCCTTCGGTATTTGTATCGATTTCTATGTTCTCTTATAGGTCTGTTGTATCATGTGTTGAGGTTTGTTCAATTCTGTTTTGTTAGATTCTACATGGTTCTCAAGTTTTATTCAATCGTGTTAGTTTCTATATGGTTTTCAAGTTTTTTTCAATTGTATTGTTTTCTATGTTGTTCTTTTTTCTTGTTTATGTACTATTCTTATATGTCTTGACGTATATATATTCATTCTTCTTCAGCTGAATTTACTTCTTGTTTTTACTAGATGTTTCTTATGGTACTTTGAATTTTTATTACTATACTGTAAAGTCACTTAATTTCTTCGCTATTTTTCCCAGTCATTCTACCTCTCTTAATTCTTTCACCCTTCCTGTTTGTTCCAAATTTCAAAAATAAACTTCAAGATCTTCTTTTTACTTGAATGACCATTCCATATCATTTAAGTTCACTCTTTTATTGTCACTTTTTGCCTTTTATTGATGATCTAAAAAATTTTTTGCACGTAGCCCAATAATGCCTCATTTTACATTTTTGTCATTTAATGAATGGCAATTAATGAGTGACCTGAATTTTTGCTCACGATGCGATACAACATTCAATGCAAAGTCATTCATTTGGTTTATTTTCAAATGAACCGCCATTTTCAACTATTATATCATTCTTTTAACTGTTCCGGGTCTCGCGCTAAAAATTCAAAATCCGCACAATGAAAAAAAAAAAACATTCACGAGGCAACAAGAAACTTCCGCATTTCTGGAACAAACCGCCTTTGTATGTTGGTTCACGGTGACCATACATCACCATTGGTTATTGATGCAGTAACATAAGCAATGAAGAGATGAATGAAAATTCAGTTTCAGAAGTTGACGACTGTTTCTAAAAAGCTACCAAGAAATCTATTTGAAGCAAGAATAACTGGAACTAGAATGGAGAAATTCAGGGAAGAACCCATTTCAAATTTATACACATCCATTGAAAGGCTGCAAGAGAGCAATATTATTTTCTAACAATGTTTGCAGCAGACCGAAATTCCTCCAACAGGTTCAACGTGATTCAGGATCCAGTGTGTCTTGAGTATCATCAGATACCCGAAATACATACCTGATGACAAATACTCTCGTTGGGTATAGAATCCAAGCCTAACATGCATCATACATCACACCAATCAAACATCATTTGTGGGGAGATATCTAATTTATTTCAGTCCATTTCTACCTGCATAAAGTACAAACATTACCTTGCAACCACTATATTCATCATTACAGCGTGCAGTATCAGTGCGCCCAGCATCAAATCGGCTCAAAGTTGCGTGTAGCACCAGAAACACTTTGCAACCACAACATCCTTCATTACAGCGTGCAGTATCAGTGCGCCCAGCATCAAATCGGCTCAAAGTTGCGTGTAGCACCAAAAATATTAAGCAACGCAGCAAGCATGTGCCCTACAAGCGTGCCCCGCAGCGCCATTTGGGGCTGAGATACCTCAGTATGGGTCAGGTGCTTCGGGTCATAAGTCCAAGTTTTATTGATACACGGCGTCGCAACAAACACTGCCGTATTTTGTGCCGACTTGGTCAGACCTGAATAAGTGATGCGAGCAGCACCCAGGTGGACGTTCTGTGCCCTCCTTCGCAGGGAGTCCCTCCTTCAAAGGCGAGAGTGTTCCTCCTATGTAGTAATGTTGGCTACATCTCTCCACGCATGCTCGATATCCAGTGCTCAGTACTCTGCTCTACTTTCTTATATAGGTGTCGTTTGATCTGCTTCTTTTAACCCTCCTACACGATATCCAATACTCAGCTTACTCTACTTTCTTCCCTAGTTGTCGTTTGATCTGCGTCTTTTAATACTGAACGCCAAATGCCGTCAATATTCTAGTTTTTTAATCAGTTGCTGTAAAGATGCTCCCATACTCTGGCTTCCTTAACTCTCAGTCTAGAAGTGGTCTGCCCGCTTTTTAGATTTTCATCTATCAAATCTCGTGGAAAATTTTTGTCCTGTGCTGAAAGTGGCTGTTATTTTGTTGGGGTGTTGAATGCTTTCCATTCAAAAGCGGAGCATATTTTACCTACCTTATTCACAGAATACGTCACTTGGGAGAATATGATAATCATCCAATAATGTACATACACACAATGATCTTGCACTTGTGAAATAATAAGGAATATCTAATGATACCGTGCCCAATTTTAAATGACCACTTTTTAAGGACTCATTTACACAACATATAGATCACCTGATAATCCAGTAACAATATCTACCGATCATGCTTTCATAACTCGCATTCAAGAACAATGCCTTTTTAATTGAGACAGAAATAAACATCGCTCCAAAGAAATAAACATCGCTCTTAATTCTTACGTTGAGCCGTTAAAATTTAACAAATCATGAGAAAATCTACCATTGATGTCGAATTTTTGTGAATAATATTGCGAATTAAAATCTGAAAAGCCCCCAGTCATAATTCATTCGATCATGGTTTCATTTCCTTGGCAGAAATTATCACGCTTGCGCTGTTCGATTTCAAAATGAGTGCGTGTGCATTGAAGGAGGAAACTCGCCGTAATGAGAACATTTCCAATGGAAAATATCATTTGGTAAAAGAGTTGAACTGTTTTCTGAAAGTTGAAGGTTGCAGCACAAACACTCCAGAAATATTTTCTTTTCATTTTTTCGCATTGTTCCTTGCTTTAATTAAATGCATTGTTTCTTTTCTGGTTTTCTCCCGAAAGTTTTTCAGCAACCCAACTTTGTTTTACCTGAAACTGATTTTTTAAGCCACTTCTTCACCAGATTTGATCGAATTTTTTAGCAACTTAGGAGCATTATGAGAAACGCAAAATCTAATTCACCGTTATATTTTTCTAGCTTTCAGCTAAACTAGGTAACTAGCAAACTCAACTCTGAACAACTTAACTAAGAAGCAAACTAACCGTAAAACCCTATTTCCTTTTTCACCTGATGTTGCGAAGAACACTTTCACCTCACCTCGAGCCCTGAAAACCCCTTTTTGGAAAAAAATTAAAAGGGGCATTTCGTGACATTAACCCTCGTGTTACAATGTCCAAAACCCCCAAAAAACACCACGAGCCACTGGATGCTTTAAAAAGAGCTATAAAGGTGCCGGGATAGCGTTAGGGTCTACCGAAATGTTCCTCAAGGCTAGTAAAACTGGTGATGCGGGCTTAAAAATACTTGTATTTGAAATACGAGCTCCCCCAAATACTGTTCCGCTTCCAATTTTTCCGCGTTAAAAGGAATCGTCGAACGTGATGTCCGTAATGTTCATTTTTTAGCGAGTTTTCTAGGCAACAAAATAGGAGACAACGTTCTGAAAAATGCGTGTTGACTCTTTCACTTCTGTGTGAATTAAGTGAACGGAATAAATGAAGTTTTTCGCCCTATAAAAATGGACGCGAACGTCTGAACTGAGTGAACTGAAAAAGTGATGGATTTTTACGTTATATCTATCGAAGTGAATGTTTTAAAAATCAGTTTCGCACTTCGTTCCTTCATCCACCAACACTCAAAAATTGTTTTTCGCCATTTGAATTAATTTTAAAAGTAACTCCGTCCGCCGGTGCTCTGCCTTTAAATAAAGGGGTTTCTTCACAAATGATGCTAAATCATGTTTCATCATCGGTTTCACAAGAAAATAATTTAACTTTAATTAACATTCAACTGAAGACCACCCACGCAGAACGCGATTGTAGCATTTTCCTGGCATGGAGATTCAATCGATGATCAAAAACGTGTGGCCAAAATGAAGTGTTCTTAATACTTTGATTGCGACGAGAGCCACCGGTGGCCACGAAGAGGTTTTTCATAATGCTGCTGATTGTCCAGTAGTCACAAACTCAGATTTCGTAAATGCCTAATTAAAACTAGATGAAGGCATGATCCAGATAATTTTTACTATTTTCAACATTTCTTGCCACAATTAGCTATAAATTTAAGTTGAATATTAAACCTCAGTTTTACATGCCGCAGTCAAAGTCTTAAAAAAACACTGAAGATGGATTTTTCATGATACGAAACGTTAGTTTTTATCATGATATTCTTAGCTACGTTTGTTTTTCTTTTTATCCTAAAAAAAGGCCTTTTTCCGCCGAAGAATATCATTGCAAAACGAATCTCAACCAATAATACTCTTGGTGTGTTTATTTATTGATGTATTTCTACATTTGTTTGGTATTTTTTTCTGCGGTCTCTGTCACGCTCACAGGGATGCTTAATGACCGTATCTGTGATATGAACTTCACCAGTGCACAAGCAAAAGAATATTTTGGTTACAGGTACTATTAGGATGGATATATTTGTCATCCAAGTCGGGAAGATTTATTCAATTAAAAATAATCAAGCCCGGTCATTTCTGGCAGGCCGTGTACGCTAGTGTAAATGTATTGATTGTTGTTCTGACCGGCATACAGTAAAAATTGTTCAATCTAAACTGAGTTTAGCTGTCATCAATTCTAGCAAAATTTCAAGTCTTTATGAAGACGCCGCGTGACTTGGGTATGGCAAGAAGAGCCGTAGTTTTATCTCTGCCAAAATAATAGGTGATGTAAAAACATTTTGTGCTTTTCATTGGCACAGGAGTCTATTGCATTTAATTTTATACTTATTTCTGCTCAACAGAACAGAATAGAACGAATCCCAACGCATAAATATCTCTGACGGGCAAGTCTATAATTCAATATTGATGCCAATATTATTTTCAGATGATTTCTTGTATAGAAATGGGCACCCACGGTGAAAAAATGCGAGATTAAACGTACGCGAGAAGGAGTTCAAAGGAGCGCCAAAATTGACGAACGGAAAAAACAAAACACTCATCAAAATGAAAGCCAAAAAATCCAATGGAAAGCAGCGGAAATAAAGAGATGAGAGCATAAGGAGGGCAGTATAAAAGAAAGTAGAGGAGGGGAGGAGTGAGGGACCAGGTTGAGGGGCGTGTGACAGGCAGGATATTGGAGCAGCCGCGTAGATGGATGGACGGAGCTCTGTAGCGTACTGCGTCCTTACTGCTCCTTACTGCTCCCTTACTGCTCCTTACTGCTCCCTTACTGCTCCTTACTGCTCCTTAATGCTCCTTACTGCTCCTTACTGCTCCCTTACTGCTTTTTACTGCTCCTTACTGCTCCTTGCTGCTCCCTTACTGCTCCTTATTGTTCCCTTACTGGTCCTTACTGCTCCTTACTGCTCCTTATTGCTCCTTGCTACTCCCTTACTTCTCCCTTACTGCTCCTTGCTGCTCTGTCCTGCTCCTTACTGCTCCGCTTACAGCTTCATTTCATATCCATAGTTCCTGTACCATGCTATCGCTACACTTGCAAACTCCTTTAGTTATACTTCTATAACAGCTCTTCAATTCTACCATACCTGCATTATGACTTTATAGTACCGTAGTGTTTCTATTACACTTCCATAACGCCATTATATCTCATTACTACAATAAAATCCCTTCGTTACTCTACAAAACATTTGTACACCACAACAGCGCCTCCATAGCACCAGGACACTTCCATTACTCTTCCATAAAAGCATAACAAAACGCTCTCGAGTTGTGTCTACTGGATGACAAACTCCAGCATTTACAGCATTGCCGGTGTCTATTTTCTTTGACAACAGCTCTAAACTCTTGGATAATCCCTAAACTCTTGATACCTGGGGATTCTTAAATTCATGTTTCTAGTGTTGGGGAATTTGGATGTATACTCCTAACTTACGACATCATAAGGGCTATCCTTCAATTGTAGACACTGAGGATATTGAGACCCAACTTACGACACTCGGGATGCTAACATCCGTTGCCAGCATCCACGATTCAAAGACCTCCAATTTATGTCACTTTGGATGCCGAATCCCAATGTATTATTTTCGGGACGCTAGCCCCAATATATGACACCCGAGACGAGATACTAACCCCCAATATATGACGTCCAAGATGAGATGCTAACCTCAATATATGACACCCGAGACAAGATGCTAACCCCAATATATGACACCCGAGACGAGATGCTAACCCCAATATATGACACCCGAGACGAGATGCTAACCCCAATATATGACACCCGAGACAAGATGCTAACCCCAATATATGACACCCGAGACAAGAGGCTGGCCCCCAATTTACGACCCTGAGATACCAAATCCTAATATACGACACCTGGGATGCCAAATCCCAATTTACGACACCCGGGATGACTTCACCTCGACTGGAGATGCTGCGCTCCAGCGCCGAAGTTGAAAAAGTCTACGCATTTTGCCGCCAGCTTCTGATGACTTGGCCCCAGCTGCTGTTTTGAGCAAGTTTTTCGCCACTCACATTTTTGGGCCTCAGTTTACATTGTAAGAGGCCCCTCAAATGAGCACTTTTTCAGTCCCGAGTACATATTTTTCATGCCCTCGCAAACATTTTTCATGATTTATGGTGTCATTTTTGGGGTTTTCTGAATTTTTTAGACGATTAAAGGGAAAATTTTCGTTTCTAAAGGGAAAGTTGTTAGGTTTGTGGGGAGATACTGAACCGAAGGGAAAACATGTCATGTTTTTTGAGTTTTTTGCTTTCAAAAAGTTTTCACATCATTAGAGATTTTGAATAATTTTTTATGAATGTTTATTGATTAGAACGGGAGGAAACTATATGCTAGTGAAAACATTACGATGAAAATATTTTATGAATGTTTTTCAGGATTTTCTTTGATTATTCACACGTTTTTAAAATCTTTCAATGATTACACAAACAGGAATATGCACACAGAAATACAACTTTATTTCCCGTGTACACAAAAATTTCCTTTCACTTTTGACGTGACTAGTGAAATTGCAAGCGGAACAGAAAATTTCCCCTGCATTTTCTAACTCGAGTGCTCTTTTAAAAAGCTTAAGCCTAATGAAATTTGTTTCTTGGCCGTGCCGATTTTTGTCCGCCCGCCGTCCTGAAAACTGGAGCTTCGTTCCAGAAATATCCACTTCTAGCAGAAAAATTTCGTCACAACCAGCACATACCGTACCATTGTTGAGCAAATTTTTACAGGGAAAAAATTCAGTATCTTGTGAGTAAATTTGAATGTCGCAAACGTCACTTATAATTTGAAAACTGTTTCCTGAGTTGGATAAAATTTCATCAAAATGTACGTCACTTTAATTCCTTATGTTAATATTTTCATCCGTATTTTCAGTGCTATTTTTTACTGTGCTTTATTAGAGGGACAATACGATGCGATTTTATCGCATTCAATAGCATCTGAAGCCCAGAGTAGCTTCTAACTCTAGAATCAGTAATTTCAAATATAACGTGTGATTATTTTTGAGAAAGCCGCTTGTATCTTTCTACAGTTTCAAGAGTTGCAACACGACCGACTCTGTTACATTACTTTTCTTCCTTCTGTAATGTTCAATAAAAGAAATTCGTGTTTTATAGGGTAATTGAATAACTCTTTACAAGATCTCCATATTTTAGTTCAGAAATCATTCTGAGATGAATTTCTCAGAATGGGAGAGGGCAGCAGAAACTTCAGAGCTGTACTCAGCGGGAGTTAAGCTCCATCTTGAAGCTATGAGCGATGTCATTAACGTGAAATGTTGGGGGTTAACCAAACATTAATATTTTCTTCTTTAATTTCTAAACATCTTTTGTCATTGCCTTTTCGACAGTTTCCACTTTTTAAAAATTCTTAATCTAACCTCATAACCTTGCATTTTAACCTTTTTACATCTACATTTTCATGCTTCCCGTAAAATTTCATATCCCTTCTTTTCTAACCTTTATTTTCTTTAACACCTACGTTCTTTTAAACTTACTCAAGCATTTCTCCCTCAATTTTTAAACATATTCTGTCCTCTTCAGAGCCATTCCTCAGCTTCTAAGCCTATCTTCCCGATTCCTCTTCTGCCCTCACAGAACGCTTTTAACTGATCATCTCCTTTGCTTAACATACGCAATTCTATTTCAAAATCACATTCCTTGTCTTCTACCTCAAACTTCCACGTTCCTCTGCGCTTGAGACGAAGAAACCACGTCCTAGCTTGATTCATCCATTCTAAGCCTAGGCTTCTTTTTACGTCTTGTTTTCCTCTCACCTCTTCGACCCGGCCTCCAGCCCCACTTGCCCTTTCCTTCGACGATCTTTTGCATTTCTTCCCTATCCCGAACCAAGGTTCCCCAAGTCTCCTTGAAGCCTCCCCAGCCTCCACCCC
Organism: Platorchestia sp. MABIK; assembly: GCA_014220935.1. Classification (NCBI taxonomy): domain Eukaryota; kingdom Metazoa; phylum Arthropoda; class Malacostraca; order Amphipoda; family Talitridae; genus Platorchestia; species Platorchestia sp. MABIK. The sequence continues at coordinate 129,751 of JACJUY010000687.1, forward strand.
CTAAACATCAGATGGCGTGTTACAGCGGAATCTGTCTTGCTCCGGCATATTGCGGCGCAAGCGGCCGCCGCTACCCAAAATGCCGACAGACAGCCTACACAGCGCTGGCTAACTGGGCTGCAACTGGGTAACTGGTGCAAGTGGGGCTGTGGCGAGTAACTGGCTAACTGGGTGACTAGCACTAGTAGAGCTGTGGCGAGTAACTTGCTAATTGGGGTGTAACTGGGTAACTAGCACAAGTAGAGCTGTGGCGAGTAACTGGCCAACTGGAGTGTAACTGGATACCTGGCGCAATAGAGCTGTGGCGAGTAACTGACTAACTGGGGTGTAACTGGGTAACTGGCGCAAGTAGAGCTGTAGCGAGTAACTGACTAACTGGGGTGTAACTGGGTAACTGGTGCAAGTGGAGCTGTGGCAAGTAACAGGCTGGGGCAAAACTGTGGTGCGTAGCTAGGTATAGCTAAGTTGAAGCGAGTGGCTGGTTCAAGCAAAGCTGGAGCAAGTTCTTGGTAAGAGCAAGGTAGTTGTTAGTGTCTGGTAGGAGCTAGGCTGTAGCAAGTGTTTTGAAGAAGACGACAACGCGTTACTGCTGAGCGTATAACAAGGCTAGACAGAGCCGGGCAACAAACAGGTGTAGGGTGACATGGGTGACTGCCTGAAAACAAGAAGCAGATGGCTCGAAATTTAGAGCCACAATGAAAATTTCATGAACCAAGCTACCGATCCGACTTCTATCATGGGGAAAATTTGACCTGCCTTTATCTCCTGCTGACCCACATAAAAATCGTTGGTATACTTTCAGTAGGAATTATTATGGCACTTCAAATAAGGGTACTCGCAGACGCTACCTTGGCTGATGTTAATGCGGAACACACACAAGGAATTAAGTTCCTGTGGTCTTCATAGGAATGCACAAATAGCTTGGACTGTCGTTCACCGTGATCCTGCGTGATTGTTGTGAATGCACGGACAAATTATATTGATTTTACTACATTTTCCAGCGTGGAGCAGAACTTGTGTTAGTCCAGTCGCATTCTTCCAAGTACGAGATACTGACGCGAACAAATGTAAGATCTGCGCCTACCCAACGTGCATTGGTTTAACAGATGCTCATCTACGAGTATTTCTATTCTGACATTCTTGTTGCTTCTAGTGCACATTAACGAGCTTTTTGTAGTCCTGCGTTCACAGATGTCGGTCTGTTTCGTGACCTGCTGTTTGTTATAACAGATATTTTGCGCAATCCCGCTCGCCATTTCTCTGTTGGCAATCGAAGAGCTGATGTGAAATTAGTAGTGAAGATCATATGGTAATAATAACCGGAACTCAGTAGCACCAACAGCGCATATCCGTTGCAAATTTACTTTCAGATTTTATAGTGTCCGTGTATTTTATAATATGACGGATTTTTTGTTTGTTAAACTTGCAGACTGCTAACTGAAGATGGAGCTAGTCTCCGATAAGTTTTATAGAACTTACGCTATTTACTTATTTTAAATTCATATTTCGTGAAATTTTCACTAAATGTGATTTCAATGCTTAGTGCTTACTTCGTTTTTAAATTCCTAGTAATATAATATTAATTGACTTTATATTTGGAACACTTCTGCCCTGTAATTTTGCCCTAGAGGAATGATTTTCAGAGTCAAATTAAAATTTTTTCTCAAATATTGCTAGTTTTGATGTACTAATCTGCCATCTACGGTCAGACCGAACTGTGTTGGTTTTCTTAGCGTATTAAGTGTGAAGTTTTACACACGATAATTCTTCTCCTTTATTGAGGCTTCCAGGAGTAACCAAACTCGGTCAACAAGCCTACGATAGTGGAAAAAACCATTGGGTTGTGACTGACCACGCTTCAGTTTGTAACACATTTTGTCGATGTGGTCCTGAGAACTGACGTGAAGCATTGAAATGTCGAATGAAACACTGCACTGCATCTCTGCACTCGAGCTCTGTTCTTACCCACAGCACCACAACACCACAGTCACACTACATCACAACCCCACAGCACCATTGCACCACTGCGCCACAACCCCACAGCGCCACACCACCATACCACCACAGCCTCCTTCACCACTACACTATTGCACCACAACCCCACAGCACATCTTCACCACTGCACCACTATACCACAGCACCACAGTAACACTGCACCACAGCACCACTGCACCACAGCACCATTACACCACTGTACCACAACCCCACAGCACCACTTTTCCACAGCACCACAGATTTTGCACCACTAAACCACAGCACCACAGATGCTGCACCACATTTTACGGGGCAAGTTGCGCCTGCCTCTGCCCTCTCCCGTACTTAATTATGCCTGCACCTGCAAGGGAGGGGGAGAGTGGGGGGGGGGGGG
>JACJUY010000687.1:134473-155753 GCA_014220935.1 Platorchestia sp. MABIK
CAACACACACACACTCCCTCACCCAGCACGCCACACCAATGCAACACACACACACACTCCCTTACCCAACACGCCACAATGTAGTCAAACTTCCCACCGCGCGAGCAACACTGGCAGCGATCGCTTCAGTAATTCGAGGCGGATTAACTAAAATGCGACAACACTTGGCACAACATTACGGGACACGAAAGTAGCACCATTTTATGACTCTGCTAAGACACGGCGTTTCGAGAGGACAAACAAGCGCGCGATGGACGCGGCACTTCACCTGCAACAGAAGAGCGCACCGCTGAGAATAGCAAATGAAGTGCGCCCTTTCCGCCTCCTTTTCCATATTCCCGGTCTCGAGTGTTGCACGAGCGGCCCTCCAGCGCTGCGTGGGGAGGGGGGGAACAATGCCCCTGCAACAGGGGGAGCATCAATCCCCAACACCGGGTGATAGAGGGATGCAATCCTGCGTATCAATCCCCAACATAGGGGGATGTTGTGATGCAATCCTGTGGATCAATCCCCAACACCGGGGGATGCAGTATCATGCGCATCAATCCCCCAACAACGGGGGATGCAGTGATGCAATTCAGCGTATCAATCCCCAACACCGGGAGATGGAGTGATGCAATCGTGCATTTCAATCCCCAACACCGGGGATGTGGCGAAGCAATTATGCGTATCAATCCCCAACAACGGGGGATGTAGAGAAGCAATCCTGCGTGTCAATCCCCAACATAGGGGGATGCAGTGATGCAATCCCGTGTATCAATCTCTCAACACCGGGTATGCAGTGATGCAATCCTACGTGGGAGCGTGCGAGGGCGGACCGGATTGTGAAGGTTGTGGTAGAGAAGAGTGTGTTGATTCTCGTTCGTTTTGCTGGCGGGTTTGAATATGCAGGAAAGTTATTCAGGCTGAATTGGTCTGAAGTTAGCGGCCCTAAGCCGGCAAACAGAGCGTGGCTTGTGGATTTGACAGGTAGAGATGGTGGGTGGTCTTGACAGGTAGAGCGCAGTGTGTAGACTTGACAGATAGAGTACGGTGTGTAGTGTTGACGGATAAAGTATTGTGAGTAAATTCAAAGGTAGAGTGCAGTGGATGGTGTTGACTAACAGAGTACTGTCTATAGATTTGTCGAGTAGAGTTTGGTGTGTGGCGTTGACAGGTAAAGTGCAGTTATTCAATGAGACAGAAATATAACTGTAGTAGAAAAATTATTGAATTTGCCACAATGAAACTAATGGAAAGGACTTTAAAGCTAATAGACCATTAAACATAAACATTTAATGATCACATCTTGCGTCATTCCCTAATAATCCCACTGACACGCTGCGTTTATTTAGTGTTGGCACACATAAATATATACATTTTATTGCAGTGAAGAATTTACACTGCATTCCATCAGCGTAGAAATATCGGGAGTACAGGCGGTATTAGACCTGTACAATCTTGATCCTTGGGTACACTAATTCTGCACTCTTGAGTCTCGTACACAGAGTACAAATTCTGTACACTGCAGCAGTACCTTAGTACCATAAGTACGTAGCACAACAGATCGCTGGTGCGACAGCTGCGTATTGCTGCTCTGGTCCAAGCTTCGGACCAGGGATCCTGAGTGAATTGTGTGAACGATCTCACAAATGTTGCTCCAGCGCACCAACACACCAGCGCACCAACACACCAGCGCACCAACACACCAGCACATCAACACACCAACACACCAACACACCAGCGCACCAACACACCGTCACACCAGCACTCCAGCACCCCGGCGCAGACCGCACCCCGGAGCGCACCTCAGAGCACAATAAAAGGGCTGCAGCTCGCTGGTGTCGTAAAACACGGCACTGAAACGTGCATTAAAATCCCCCTCTCGTGTCCCCTGCAGCCCCTCTTTTCCCTTATTTTCCCCTTGTTTGTTTTCCCTCGCCAGCAACAGGTGGGGATGAGTGCTCACTAGAGGTAGGGGCGAGCGCAAGGTATAGTGACGGAATGAACTATGAACACAAAAGATTTAGTGGAAATGAAAATGTGAGAATAAAGTGTAGCACCATGAGGAATGTTAGTGAAAACTTGGAAAAGCTTCGGGTTAAACACACAGTCAAAAACTGTAAAGTATGTATGAAAACTATAAAAAGTAAGTTACGGCTATCCGGTGTGTCTGCCGTATTTCTTTGCGTGGCATTTTGAGGCTGAAACAAATCAGAAAGAACGAGGTTGAGCTGATGTTAGGTTAAAATTAGATGCGTAAAGTTATGTCAGTATTGAAATTTTATTTAAATAAAATATTGCTGAACTGTTCATTGATGAAATTACATTTGTCAGATTAAAATCGAGGTTTACTGTTGTTTTCATCACTACAGCGGACATTTTATGAAAGGCACAACATTCTCGGCCAGACAACTGAACATTTTTGCATTTGCGAATCTTCACAAATCTGGCTTGTTGCTACTAGACTTGTTATGTCATCGCGTTGATTTTTCAAAAATAATGCAAAAAACATGTAATTTCGTTCAATAGAAAAGGTGTAGATGATCAAAGTTTCTTCCCATTCATCCATGTTTCCAGCAAACTGCTTTGATCTTCGTTCGTCTCAGTAAGTACAGCCGTGGTCTGCTACTCTAATCCTATGTTTTACTCCTAGTTCGTTCTTTGAGTCTCTTTTTTTGCACCTCCATATTTACTTTCTGCATTTTTTCCATAGTTATACTGAATGTTTCATCCTAATATTGTTCATTCATCTACCCAAATTAGATCTCCTTTTCGTTATAAATATTTTTCCAAAAATTGCTTCAAATCTTCTGCAGACTTCTTCCACGTCTCGCGTTATTTCTACGACATTTCATATCCTCGAACTGTCTTTCCCTCCCAGCTCACAGCGATTATTTTCACCTCATTTAACCCTCATTTCTTCCCACCATCCTGAATTTCCCTCACCTCCTTTCTTCTTATGTTTTGGCTACCTCCATCCCCACTGCACCCATTTTTCAAGCCCCTCTCCGCCTTGGGGCTCGAGAACGCAAATCTTGCGCCGGTGCGGCAGCACAGGGGTTAACACTGATAGGTTTTAATTTGGCCCGGACTTAATGGAACGACAGGCATAACTGCGCTACACCTGAGCCGAGCGTGGCCGCTGCGAAGGAGGTGGCACACGGAATGGGGACTCCGAGTGTTGTGTTGAGGTGTTGTAAGTGCCGAGTGTATCTTGGAATATGGGTAAGGTGTTGTGTTGAGGTGTTGTAAGTACGGAGTGTATCTTGGAATATGGGTGAGGAGTGTTGTAAATGTGGAGTATATCTTGGAATATGGGCGAGGTGTTGTGTTGAGGTGTTGTAAGTACGGAGTGTATCTTGGAATATGGGTGAGGAGTGTTGTAAATGTGGAGTATATCTTGGAATATGGGCGAGGTGTTGTGTTGAGGTGTTGTAAGTGCTGAGTGTATCTTGGAATATGGGTGAGGAGTGTTGTAAATGTGGAGTATATCTTAGAATAGGGGTGAGGTGTTCTGTTGAGGTGTTGTAAGGTCGGAGTGTATCTTGGAACATGGGTGGGGAGTGTTGTGTTGAGGTGTTGTAAATGCTGAGGTGGATCTTAGAATAATATTGAAGCGTATTATATTGCAGCATTGTAAACGTAGGGGCAAAACTCCAAATGAAGGAAGAAAAATATCAAGTTAAGTTATCGAAAATATGGAATGGGATTTTAATAAGCAGGACAACGAGTACTCAAGCCAGAGGAGTTGTAGATGAATCGTTAAAATTATGTTGAAGAGTTTGTATGTAATAAAAGCTTTAGACCAAGGTACGCAGGAGTTATTACACACGCACACGACTTCAGAAGGTTGAAATGAGTGAGGTGGTGCGAATAGTAACCTAGTAAAACTAGATGGCTTTAGAGAACGTCTTCTGAGTGAAATAAAGTCTAGAGGGGATTTCTGATAAGTGTTAGAACATTGTCTTAGGTATCGTCCCGTATAACTTCTGTGACACAGAGCTATGTCAAAAAAGTGACAGAATATCTCTCTAACAACGCTACCATTTTCTTCTCAAAGTTATGCGCTGCTCTTTTCCTCCCCATGACACATAAGTGGCTGCAGTGAGACATGCATACATGAAAATGTTCTCAAATTTCAGCTTTCTATGCCGAGTTCTGCTGCATCGCGGCTGCCGGTCGTATAGGGCATCTAAGATGTATTTTTACCCCTGCAGCCTCCTACATAGGCTGCGAGTAACTCCTTCTTACTGAGTCAGACATCGATTTGTCATGCAAGAACTGTACACTGCCTAATAAGACCTCTAATTTGCACTTCGCTTCCAGTTTGTTTCGTGTAACACTAGACTTTCAAGCCTTGCATCGGTTTCAAGTCTTACTGAACGTTTTTGAGTGCGCCTGTTTTATTGGATGGATGAATTGTGTATAGCATGGAGGTGGCCTTTGACGGCTATCGATAGGAAAGTGTTGAAACTCAAACAGGAAGCTGGAGGTGATAGACAGGCGGTGATCGATTTCTAGAAGGAATATCGGGAGGTATGTAGATGGGGAAATGCTACTCTGAAAAGTTGCAGATCAGGATAAAAAAGTTCAGTCTGGAAAGTATATGGAAACTGATAACTTTAGATCACCCATACGAAAGTCCCTAGCAGTATAAATGAGGATAAAATGAGATGAAGAAACTGAGAAGAGAAAAGAAAGATTTCCTTAAAGATGTCGGAAAATTTGGAGAATCGACTGATCAAGATTTGCGAGCTGAATTGAAATTGCCGTTACAGGTAAAGGAGTTTAAAAATCGAAAATGAATTTTAGTTTATATGGCTAAGAAGTAACGTTTCAATGGGTTAAAAACAAAAGATCAGAATGAAGGTGTGGAAAGGGTCGTACAAAAACAAAGCAGTTCAGCGGATTGCGTAAATATTGAGGATTAATGGTAATTAGTAGACTAAATGGGACATTTTGAAATCTGCTCATGTAAACTCATAAACGACGTTAAAGCTCTAAGCGAAAATAAAATTAGGAACTTCGTAATAAAACGGATGAAAGATTCACTGAAATTATAGTCCGAAGAGAAGTGATTATCTGGTGTTTCAGAAGTACGTGAGGGAAATGAAAAAGACTTCTGTTTTGGCTGCTTCAGAGCTTGAAACTGCAAACTTTAAGTGTAACTTATGAGGTTACAGGAAATATAAGCAATTTAACATTATAATAAGTGTCTACACATTGATTCTGCTCTGTAGTGCGGCTTCGAGAAATATTTACTACAAAAGTAAGGGCATATAAACAAGGAACCTGATCGAAAAAAAATCAAGCAAGTGGTCTATGCAGCGTTCTTTAGTAATTCTATCTCAGAACATTCGCTTATTTACATTATTTCTACTTTGTTCTGATTTCGCAATTTGCAAACGTTCTCACGTGTGTCAAATTTCCCCCATGAAATATCGAACTAATTTAGTTCTCTCACCACACACGCTCTTCCATCTTGATTGTCTCCGTTACACTTTTTTGGCGAACATGTTGATGTTACTTCCATCTACTCTGAAAATATTGGCTCAAACCAATAATTTTTTATTCAGAATGCAATCAAGTTCAAACCGTACATTTTTCCCTATCGTACCCTCTTTGAAAATGCAATCGAATTCCATTTCCTCGTTCTACAAAGATTCAGGCGTGAGTACCTTTGTAGAGGGATTTTTGTTCTGTGCGACGTATCTTCTTCACGCCACGATCTCCAAATGACCTTCATGATCTGAGTGTCGCTTTCATGTTCGTAACTCGATTAGTTGTCCCCTTACTTGATCACGTACTACCGTCCATCAACTCTCTCTTCTTCCCTTGCCCCTGCCCTCCCTCCTCATTATCTCCTTGTAACTTTTCTTTGTGTGTTGATAATTTCCTCGTCTCACTTTTCCTTTTCCCGAACTCATGTTTAAATAAAGGCAGGAGTTTATGGTATTTTTGTACTTTTATGTTTTTCTTTTTCGGCATTCATTTCACTTCTCGGGGAACTTTTCTAGCGTCCTTTTTTCCGACCAGTTCTAAAAAGATCGTGTTGAACATTGGTTTTTCATCATTGTATTCCCAAATAGAAGTAACAAAAGTAATAAACGTTCCCTAAATAATTACGCAAAGTCATTCCATTACGTTCCTGCCAGTTTTATCATCGTTTTCCATGTCATCTAGCTTCCTAGTATTTTATTCTTTATTATTTTTGTTCTCAGACCTCCTGAAACACACTTCGTTTTCCACCTCCATTCCGATTTATCTCACACATTCAGCCTCAATTCTACCCCATCCATGAATGTACCCACGTTTTCAACATTCCCACCTCGCTGTGTTGTCTCCTGTTTTCCACAGCGTTATCTCCATTTCTCAGAACATTCCTAAGCCCCATTTTCCTCTTCCTCTCCCCAACGCCCTCTCCCATTTGCCTAATCCGTTATGGTATAGAATTACCAGTCTGCACACCGGGGGAATTCTATCACGTTCATCCTTGAGCTAATCTAAGGGAACACAAGGTAATCGGACTAGACTCATTTGGAGTCTTTAAAATATTCTCATGTTTTGCCTCACCATTCTCGTGCATTATTCATACCGCTGATAGATTATCTTTATTGGAAGCGAGCGCTCCGTTTGTGATTTTAATCGAGCAAACTCCGCGGACTTTTCGCCTCCGACCACACGCCAAGGAGTCGATTTGACGGTGGCTTATGCCGAGCTCTTTTTTTATGAAGGTTTGGCCTTTACGTTTTCTTAAATATTAGCGATTACACGCGCCACAGCCAGATGCATCATCACACAATTTCGATCGCTTATACCTTATATTAAGCTCATTTGCACTGTAAGATAATTGTTATTGTTGTCTAAAAATATTCAACAACTGTTTACTTAACTCTAAAGAAGGGTTGTAAATTTTTGCCCGAATGTTCTCCGTTAATTTGCCATCTTTACCAGCTCTGGAAATTGGTATTTAGATAAAAAATATACTTTTTGGTTGCAAGGGTCACGAAATGATGACTTTGTGGCTTTAAAAGTGAAGATTTTATTGAAAATTTAATAACTACATGAGAAGTTTAACGCATCATAAATTTCCCGTTGAATGAACTACAGGTTTTGTATTTTATTTTCCAGTTCCTTAGCTTCCATCATTTTAATTTTATTTCTGGTGAATTTATCATTTACATTTTGAGTGTTAAATGATTCTCAAATGTCTTTATCAAGGCCACCGAACTGAACTGAAAATATACTATTTACTCCCGCGTTTCCTCAAATTTATTCCATAAACTTTTTCTCAATCGTTTCCTAGATTCCTCCATTATTGTATCATGACGGACGATTTCGTCCCTTTTCTTTTATTATTTCATATCGTTTACTTTTTAACATTTCACTTTTTTATTTGCTTTTTAAGCTCCTCACTTCGCAAATTTCATCGTTGAGTGTAGTGAGTATTTTTTCTGTTCCTAAATCCTCCTGTTAATCTAACTCTAAATTTCATTAATCTAACTTCTCGATAACTTTCTCCCCTTTCATTCCAGCAAGTCTTTCCTTCTCGATAACTCTCGATAACTCTCTTCGCTTTCTGCAAATCCTTCCGTTTCCCGGTCCACTTCCCACCACCCATTGCTTGCTCAACCTTTCCCTTTACCCTCTCTTTCTTCAACTCACTCTCCCCTCTCAACCAACACTCCCTCATTCTCTTCCGCTCCCCTACCTCCCCACTCCTTTTCCCTCACTCCCCAACTCTCCCACTTCCCATCCTCCTCTATTTGCATTTACACGACGAGATGCTCGCCCAACACAGTTGATAATAAATGGGTGGCAGTGCACCCGATACTGCACCTGCGTGGTGGCAGTGCACCCGATACTGCTCCTGTATAGGGGCAGTGCACCCGATACTGCACCTGCGTGGTGGCAGTGCACCCGATACTGCACCTGCGTGGTGGCAGTGCACCCGATACTGCACCTGCTTAGTGGCAGTGCACCCGATATTGCACCTGCATGCAAAACATACTTGGTGTGGACGCAGCACAATGGAGACCCATAATTACTTACTCAAATTGAGGAAACTTGATGGACTTACGATGACGTCGAAAAAAATGTTCTCATAATATCCCTAGTACGAACGCAAGCAGGTGCGGTGACTGTAGACATTGTGTGTTACCCGTGATGTGTGTAGACTCACAGTAGGAGAAACAAGGTAGGGTCAAACCAGTCTTTTTTCGTCGACCGTGTGACAATGCTGACGTCATGGCAGCGAACCAATAGTACAGCTTATCTTACATCTGGCAACACTGCTAGCCTCAAATCTGACTCCACTTTTGGCCTAACGACCTGTCGCAATGGTGACGTCAAAAAGTGTTTTAAATAAAGCCGTTCTATTTGCAAGCCAAACAAGAAGAGGCGTATTTCCCCCGTAGAAATGACATTACCTTGTTTCCTCTACCGTGTTAGACCGCAGTTCGCTCGGTCGACTGCCGTAGACTGGATACGCTCCCGCGGTTTTTGTGCGGTCACATGTAGAGCAGCTCGCAGCGATCGGTCATTTTTTGTTCTCCGTGCACCGAGGAGATTTTGACTTCTCTCTGTTTTTGTGTTGAACTCTGCAAGCTCAATTTGTGACTTTTTTCGGGTCTTTCTTGCGTCTCGAGGAACGTATGCGGCTGTTGCAAATAACATTGGGAAAAATGCGCGTGTGTTGTATGTTGTAAGGCACTCATTAGTTCTTTTTCTGTTCTTGTAAGACTTTCATTAGTTCTTTTGATCACAAAGCCTAAATCATGGACAACATAAGGCAAAATTTAACCTAACGCTATCCGTTCAAAGAGTTCAAATGCGTTCAAATAGTTTGCGTTCAACGCTTTAAAGTAGAAAAATGCAATAACCGATAGGAGTATAGGAGGTTTCTTAGCATTCGAAAATCTGTAGTCCATGAATGACTATACCGTGACGCAACTGGCTCTGACTAGTAATCTTTTTTTTCTGTATTCCAGAATTCCGTCTGAGTTCCTGAACCAGCTTCTACATGTCTCCAATGGGTAAGTTCATAAAGAATTTTTCTTTAGTCCATGCAAAACGATTTAATTTTAGGCAAATTTAATTTAAAGCCCATACAACACAAGCCAACATGACTGAGTACTTGCATCAATATTTCCCGCTTTACTGGGTTGCGCTTTAGTATCTACCGCTGTAGAAAATTAGGCGTCCCAACTTAAAATAAGAGGTAGAATGCGATTGTTTCTGATTTCACGTGACATGCGGAGATCATTTCAATTTTTTGACAAGCGATGAGACATTGGAAATATAAACTTAAAATAAAACAGGGAAACCAACCACTCTGTAAAATCAATTAATGGAAAGACCTGCTTACAAATTTGCTCTTCTTTCATCAAAACGGCATTACCTCATTAATGTGGGTGTTTTCAAGCTTCGCGAACCCTATGTGCAATCTTGCATCTTGCTTCCGCAATTAAGTTCTATGAATCTTGGCTCATATGAAATGAAGCAACGGATGTCTTCAAAAATGCAAATTGTAAATTGAATTATTTTTAAGCGAAGAATAGGTTTGCCATTGTTCGTACCACAGCTTTGCACGAGGTGACTTTACTATTTTTTCACGTTGCTGGCTCTAATTAAGAGCTGAAATGAGTAGTGGTTCGAGGTAAAGTTGTGGCTTCTGTGCTTTTGTATTTAATAGTCGCGTATCATTACGAACGGGCCTCTTATTCTTTGAAGACTCGCTTTTCTGTTACTTAGTTCTTGTGGTGACGTTGAAAATTAGGGGAAAAACTTTTTTATTCTTTTCTCCTTTCCATCGTCTTCCTCGCATCGGTTTTCCTACTAACACATGGGCCAGCGAAAATATGCCAGCGCTCACCTAAGCATTTCTGCCCGCTGAAGATTAATAGAAAACAACTCTTCATTTCACCACTTCTACCAGTACTTACAAAATGGAAAAAATAACATAGAAGTTCACTCCAGCTCTTTGTCAGTTTAAACTAAATAGAAAACAACAGTTTAAAGCAGCACTTGTTCCAGCACAAACTAAATAAGAAACAACAGTTCACTTCAGCAGTTTATCCAGCTCAAATTAAATAAGAAACAACAGTTCACCTCAGCAGTTTATCCAGCTCAAATTAAATAAGAAACAACAGTTCACCTCAGCACTTGTTCCAGCACAAACTAAATAGAAAACAACAGTGGCGGCAAGCTGCCGTGACAAAAAACCTTGGCTAAGTGACTGTTTTTTGCTACTATTGTAGCGAGCAGGAAGGTCGTAACCAATCGCAAATGCCCCAACATGAAACCGGAACGTTAGTTTTTCTCTTTTGGAGAGAATTTTTTGCCTGATTGTAGGAAAACTAGGGAGTGGTGAGATGGTGGTGAGATGGTGAGGCGGTGGAGAGATGGTGGAGAAATGGTGAAATGGTGGTGAGATGGTGGAGAGTGGTGGAAGGGAGCTGTATAGTGGTAGGGGAGTGGTTAGATGGTGGAAGGAGATGGAAACGTATTTCACAGTTCTCACAAACTAATTGGTATCAAAGTGTTGACTGAAACTGCTAAACTTCTTACAAAAATCGTAAAATTTACGAGCAACTATAAGTAAAGTTAGTAATATGAGTATGAATATTTGGCGTAATGAGCGAAATGCAGTAGATTGTAAAAGAAGAATCGTGTTAACGGTAAGAAAACGAACGCCATGATATTAGAGAATAAAATGTTCTTGTTCTAAACTTCTTTTCGAAAATGGCATGCATATAAATTTTCGATTGTGCTTCGTAGGAGGATAATTGCAGACGATGGCTGGCAGTATTCAAAAAGTAATGAGACAAATTCTATTTAAAAACGCAAAGATAATTCCCAGCTTCTTCATTCCACGAAATCACCTCAGTCTTGAATACATCCTTAATAGCTGTTCGTGCTGTAAACGTTATTGTAACTCAGTAGGCGCAATGAAATGATTCACAAGTCTACGGTTTTTGAAACCCATATTTCAGTGTCCGTCGAGCTGAGACGGTGTCGGAACTGAGCATCAGTCGTTCTGAAATAGAAATGAAGTGAAAAAGCAGAGGCAGCAGTGTCAGGCCTGGAGGGTCCCTTCTCCCCGTTGTCCTAATGAGTTGTAAGGGGCACGGCGCTAATTACCTCCCAGGCCTCTTATGATTTTCTTCCATTCCTTTCCCGCCACGCGAGTCCCACCTCGAGCTTTCATTTCTCCCTCGGTTGTTAGACGCGATCGTCAAAAGAAGCTGATAATCCTAAAGGATAGGATTCAAAATTACAAACCAAAAATTGAGGATCTTTTTCCTCTGAGGGTTTTTGAATTTGAAGGTATTATGTTGAAGCTAGTTTAAGCTTTAAAGGACTTTACGTTATGAAGGTTTCGAATTTGAAAGTATAGAAACCGAGTTTTAGTTTAAAGAGTATTCCAATTATTTGTAGAATTTGTTTTTCCTTCCTTAAATTCCCACTGTGAAGTCATACCTTCGTATAGCTGCAAATGAGCCAAATCACATTCAGAATTGAAGTAATAGAAATTGAACATCCGAAAAATTAATATTAAAAAAATTTTCGACGAATGGCGCACAGCTGTATTTTAACACCACTCTTACTCTTTACAATTGCGACTACAGGCCAAAATTTGCTAGTAAAGCCTGACACCTTCATCTTCAGAGAAGTCTAAATTATTTAATGCACAATTGATTTCAAGAACGATGTGTAATTGATATCGTTTGATACTGTGTCGTCATTAAAAATACGACATTGGTATTTACGTTCTCAACATCAATTAGTAAAAAGAATACTTCTAGTCATCAAACACGGGACAGCACTTGTGCAAAAGTTTATTTCAGCAGAGATTACAAAATCGGACAAGACATAAATTATACACGATGATATCTCAAATACAATATTGTATGCTACAGGTGAAATAATTACTCCCGGTGACATTACGCTTTAGTGCCACAGGCTCAAGGCTTGATCCTCAATTTTCCCGTTTCATCTAAAAATTTCCTCTATAACACGCGATGACGGCGCAAGTAATGAGAGAGACAACAATAAAAGCAAAATAAAAGGAGGCTAAAAGAAGCACGAGCTCCAAGAGCATCATCGTTACAGCCGAGCAATGGTCGAATATGGAAGAACCCGGGGTTCCCCAGGGTTCTATTCTAGGCCCGCACTCATTCTCACGAGCAATCGCACATGCAGAAATATGTGCGGCTTGATTTTGGGAAACAGTTTACGGCCTGTATTGCTGCCTCTATTTAGGGTGCAGGCTAACGTGGTTTGCGTGCTGTAGGACACGCACATTTCAGTAATAGCCATCGCGTTGAAAGGTTTGCCCCTCAGCTTTAAAAACAATATAATGTAATGGAATTTCTTTGATACCCGCAAAAAACAATTTGTGATACCTGCACCAGTTTCAACATATTTGGTTTACAAACCTGTTGTTGCACTGAGAAACTTTTAAGTTACAATGAAGTTATGGAGTGAGGGTAAATAAATTTATAATTTGTCATGCAGCTGCGTTCAGATCTGGGCAAACTTGAAATTGTTCTTAAATAAATTACGATGAGCAATGATATTTCTTTAATGTTCTGCGAAATATCAAAAAAGGGGAATTTATTGTATGAAATAATGGCTGCTTCTAAAAATGACCTGCTGCTTTATACACACGCACGAGCAAGTAAATTTTATTTGCATTTTTTGTGTATCTCATACGACGGTCTCAGTATAGCAATTCACATCGGTTTCATAAATGAGATTTTGAGTGAGCAAGAGTTTTTACATTTATAGAACGACGAGGACTTCTGGTTGCTATCGTTAGCAGCGGTGAAAGACGAGAACACATTAATTCTTTCAACGAGTCACAAAGTTTGGCCATCAGATAATAACATGAAGGCGTCCCATTTAACGGTGTGACACTGAATCTAGAAAAACTCAGAATTAGAGCCGAAGTCAACCTCGAGACTTTGCAATAGAGAGGAGAGTTGTGAAACTGGTGGCAAGTCCATCTCTAATACTTTATATCACCCATTATGTCTAGCTGAACCGAAAGTCATTATCAACCCTTCTGAATTAGAGGGAAGTCAAGATTTCTGGAACAAGTTTAAACTTATCCCCATTAATATACTTGAAAGCTTCGGGAACTTCCCGACCTGCACCTTAAGTCAACCTGCGCATGTGGCTCTCTCCGAAGAAGTCAACGGAGCAAAAGCAAAATCAACCCGTGCGAGTTGCGGGAGCGTTGAAAGTCATCAAGTTTGTTTGGTGGGTCGTTTGGAAGGCCCAGAAGACGTTACGGTTGGACGTAAAGCATCTCTTGGGCGCATGTAAAGCTTCAGTGAACGCAGGTCTGAGGTGTAAACATGCGCAATATTCTGGCGGCCGATCACCCATAGCTCCAATAGTTACGTTTATTGACCACAATGCGCAATGCCCCTTCCGTCCCAGTGAAATACAGGCTCTCACTCTTCTTGCTTACGCTCTTGTTGATGTGCTTGACCGCGCTAGAATGATGGTGGCGATAGTGCGCGAGCGATGATGGAATTGGTCCCGATGCAAATTGTTGATGATCTTGACCGTATGAGATTGACATGGTGGTAACACCATGATAGAATGATTATTAATGCTGATGGAAGTTGTTTATGTTCTTGATGGTATAATATTGACAGGGGGAACATGATGGTAAAATAATTCCTTGGGCTATTAGGGAGTTGTTGATGTTATGACATAAGATGGCACAATAGTAACACCACGATAAAATAGATATCAGCGCCCAGGGAAGACAATGAGGCTTTGACATCGTGGAATTGTCATGGATGTATGATAAATGATTAGCAAATTGGGATAAAAAATTCCCAATGATCGCATCCGTTAGCGTTTGGAGACATGGTATTTTTGAAGCTGAACAAATTGGTTCTAGGCTTTCAACGATCAGATGATGGGAATTGAATGACGATCAGCGTATATCTTTCAGAGAAATTGTGCTAATGAATTGCGATAATGTTGAAAAATGTTGAATAAATTAGGTGAGGAATTTTATAATGAATATTTTAGATACAGAATATGTTATGATATGTTGTTGAATGTTTGTTGCGAAAATTGAATTCAAATTGTAGATTGATACATTAAACATTAGTAGCAGAATGATATACTGAACATTGATCGCGGAATAATATTAAAATAAAACTAGTAGTAAAATTATGTATTGAATATTAGTCTCAGAATGGAATGAATATTTGTTGGAAAGTGATGCATTGAATATTAACTGAAGAATGATGTGTGGAATATTAATTGCACAATGATGCAATAAATATTTATTGTAAAATTATGTGTTGAATTGGCTCTTAGGGAAATTATTTCTGATCATTGAAAATTAAGCTGATCATAGCATCATGTTTATTTATTTTTTCAAATACTTTATAAAAATCGTCAGAACGCGAACTCAGGGATTGTTCATAGTTCGTCTACTATTCATTACTGCGAATCGGTAAGAAAGCATAATGTCATTGCAAGGACTGTGACCACTGCAGCTGCTGCGAACTGTTGCTGCTGCACTCGTTTTTACCACTGCAGCAACCCGAGCCTACATTGTTACAGCTGTTTTTGCCACTCCAGACGTTATTGTTGAAGCTGTTGCAGCAGCAGCTTCAGCTGTTGCTGCGCTCTGGTGCGAACGATAAATGGTGGCCAGGATTGATCACTCGGCTGGCGGCTTCGAAGAATTTTGGAAAATAATTCGTCTTACCTCCGCCCGATAGAAGACCGCCTGCGTCCGATACCGCGCACCCTCAACCTAGTCGTGGCGCAGGCCAGCGAGCTACACTGGAGCCGCGTCTGAATCACGGGCAACAAGTCCAAAATTTGTAATGTGTTTGGCTACAGTCTAGGTTGTTGTGTGAGAAAAGAATAAGTTTCAAATTAAAGAGTATTTCCTGTGGGCTTAAGTGGCTAAAAATGTTGGAAGGACTGACATAGGAACGTAAATAGCGGGCCATACTAGAAGAACGTCTGAATCCCAGGCAACAAGAGTAAATATAAAAATGTGTTTGGCTAGAGTCTAGGTTGTTGTGTGAGAGAAAATTTAATTTTAAAACGAAAGAATATTTGTTGGGTGCTTGGGCTGCTAAAAAAAGTTGGTGGTGTTGCCATTGGAAATTAAATAGTGAGCCATACTAGAGGCGCGTTTGAATCACAGGCAACAAGCGCAAAATTTGTAATGTGTTTAACTACAGTCTCGGTTGTTGTGTGAGAGAGGAATTAATTTTTAAACGAAAGCATATATGTTGTGTGCTTGGCTTCTAAAATTTTTCGTAGTGATGACAAATGAACGTAAATAATGAGCTACAAATTTTAGAATGTGTTGGGTTACAGTTTAAGTTGTTGCTTGATAGAAGAATTAATTTTAAACGAAAGAATATCTGTTTTGTGCTTGAGCTGTTAAAAAATGTTGGTGGTGTTGCCATAGGAAAGTAAATACTAACATTTCAGATCGTACTCTCTGTAGTTGCAGTTTTGAACACCAGAAAAGATACCATAAGCCTGAAAATTTTATCCACGTTCAGCAGATGATAATTTTTTTTATGCATCAAACGTTACTCATGAACAGTTCACATAATAATCTCCATTACGCGCATAGACGATCAGATTCTAATGGCATTTCTTTTTACGAGTGACCAGTCGTCAACGCTGTCGCTACAGATAAAATGTTCAGCTGACCGACAGCTGTTGCGCGTGATGTAAGTCTTGTTCCTCAGCAAATCAAAGGTCCTAGTCGACCGAAGAATAATAACTGCACTCCTGACCAAAGCAAGCAATAGCTTACAAGTTGTATAGGATCAGCCTTTCACCGAGTGAACCGTATGACTGCAAAAACTATTTTCCTCATCAACAAGAGCTTGATTTTATGACGTTGCTGATGATTGGAAGCAGCAGTTGACAGATGTTGATCGTATAAAATAGAACAATGTTTAAAACAACAAACTATGATGCAATTCAGTAGTGATCCTTATGATTAAAAATAGCTTTTGATAAAATTGTATTTCGTTTTGTGGGGTGTAGGTGTTGGCTTCAGCTTCTTTCGTCTGTGTTTCGGGGTGACATGTAAAGTGACATTTGTCCCTTTTATTACATTTTTGAACAAGGACAAGTGATGCACCTCAATATTTTGGCACTATCACTATTTGCACAAATGACAGAAACAGTTTTTACCTCTTACTTCATCATATAATTATCACATAACTATCACATAAAAGAAATTTCTAGGGTAGCATGTTGCCAAATGGTAATTTCTCAATCGCACCAGAGTGGGTGCCTGACTAGTTAAGCAAATATTTGTTTAGAATTTGTTTAGAATTTTTTGTTTAGAATTTGTTTGCGATTTGTTTGGGATTTGTTTGGGATTTGTTTGAAATTTGCTGAGAATTCTTTCAATCCTGTTCTTCATAAAATGTTTTCGGATGATCTCAAATTCAAAGACGTAAACTTTTTAAGCGACAAAAATCTTCATAGTATCACAAATTATAAACTCTACAGCAGTTGGCCAAATTCCATATTTCTACGAATAAAGTAAAGAATGCGCAATATTTTTCTGAGATTATTTACTTGCACAGTCAAAATTTTCCTAAAGTTTCTTTGCTTTGGTTACAGTTTCTTTATTTATTTCAAAGACTTGACACTCAATAATTATTCAATTTTTTCTTTTCGGTAAAGTTGTTATATTGGATTCAGAATGAACAATCAGTCTCGGAATACCCAATTATGTCTCAGATTATCACGGACATTGACTTGAAATTCCTTAATTCAAGATTCGTGACTCATTTAAAAAAAACTAGTA
Source organism: Platorchestia sp. MABIK (assembly GCA_014220935.1). Classification (NCBI taxonomy): domain Eukaryota; kingdom Metazoa; phylum Arthropoda; class Malacostraca; order Amphipoda; family Talitridae; genus Platorchestia; species Platorchestia sp. MABIK. The sequence continues at coordinate 151,290 of JACJUY010000687.1, forward strand.
GAAAAAGTGATACCTCTCTGCCAACAAACTCTGGCATAATACACGTGAACTTGTGGAAGTGGCTTAGATTATTTCCTTTAAATCTCATGGCAAAGTCTGAGATTTGAGACGCTCACATGCATCCACCATAACTATTGTGTTCAAATGCGATTGCCTGTCAGAGAATATCTATTCGGATCTCAATGAGATAAATGTTTTATAGAATCACACTCGAGCCTAACGGTTAGGCAGGCTATTTGTAGCCATTGCCTCACTCGCAACTCCTAAAGAGCTGAGCCTGTTCTCAAATTCAATAGTTTTCCAGGTATGGAGCAAAGAGATGTTTCCTTCTGCTGAGTCTTATGATTTTTTGAAGTTTTGTTAAGGACTCAATGTGCCATTATCATCATAAAAGCGATCAAAATTTATTCCCTCATCACTTACTATTGTAATAAATCATTTTTGAAGTACCAGTTGTGCTAACGATGCATTGCTTCCATTGCGTAATACACCAGTTAGCATAGTGCCTGGAGTAACCTCCGTTTTCGCAAAATGTATCTACTCGAAGATTTTGATTAGATGCATATATACAGTTATTCTATCCAGCTCAAAAAAAACTGTGAAAACGTTTTGAGCTTTGTATTTTTAACTTTTACGTAAAATTTCTAGCCTGCGTGGAATTTTAGCTCAGTTGCACTTGTACTACAGTTACCCACTACCGATAGTTATCTAGTTATCACAGCACTTGTTAAATCAGTTGAACAATGATACTGACAGTGAGATGTCAGTGCGCAAATATTCTTTGCAGCGACTACATCAAGTATAGACCAACATCATTTACAGTCTCACTTCACGCATGTACTATGTAGATGACAGTGTTCCTGTGGCGTACTTTTCCAAGAACACAACACAGGGACTCCCGTTATAGCAGTAACTGGAGTGGCACAGAGGCCAAACTGCCATAGTTTGTGTTTAATTCAGCCTGTAGTGTTGCAGTAACGGGCGCCGTACCGACATTGTCGATGCATGACATTCAGCCTTGAATAATCCATGGGGGTCCATCAGCCTCCGTCGCAGGGCCGCATGTGACCTAAAATTTTGGCGCTCCCGGGTCTTTGTTTCTGCTGGTGTTCCATAATCTGCCTAGTCTTTGTTTCTGCTGTGAGGTGTTCCATAATCTGCCTGGTCTTTGTTTCTGCTGGTGTTTCATAATCTTCCTGGTCTTTTTTTCTGCTGTGAGGTGTTCCATAATCTGCCTGGTCTTTGTTTCTGCTGTGAAGTGTTCCACAATCTTCCTGGTCTTTGTTTCTGCTGTGGGGTGTTCCATAATCTTCCTCGTCTTTGTTTCTGCTTGGATGTGAGGTGTAACGTAATCTTCCTGGTCTTTATTTCTGCAGTGAGGTGTCCCATAATTTTCCTGGTCTTTGTTTCTGCTGGTGTTTCATAATCTTCCTGGTCTTCTTTTCTGCTGTGAGGTGTCCCATAATTTTCTTGGTCGTTGCTATTTCTAGAATGTGAGATGTTAGGTTATCTACCAAGTCTTTGTTTCTGCTGGAGTGTGAGGGGTTACGTGATCTACTAGTGTTTTTTCTCCTCAGATGTGAGATATAACATGATCATTCAGGTATTTGCTATTTCTATAATATGAGAGACCTTCAAGGGTTTCATACCTTCAGGTTTAGTCGGGATTTTTTTTCGATGCTGAAGCTGCTCAATACGAACTCCTAAGCTTTGCCTGAGAGCGAAAGGAAATTTCTTTATATTTATTTCATTAAGCAGCACGGACATACTTCACGGAGTTATTCAGATACAAACTTGGAGATAAATTTAATTTTTCCGTCAGAGCTACTGCTTCCTGTGCCTTAGGGCACACAAAATAGGGAGGAAAAAGGGGATTTTATTGATTTACGAGCAATTGATTAACATGAAAGTACAAAACGTATTTACATGAGCATTATTGAATTAAAGATTATGAGAATATTCGGCAAGTGACCATGCAAAATGTGAGTCACTATAAGCAAATACATAGCATAGATCATTCGATAATTGCTCAATATGACTGCGTAAAATGTGAGCAATTCATTTGAGCAAAATAGAGGTAAGGGAGAAAGACATTATATAAGGACTATTCGATAACTGCTCGGCGTAACTGAGCAAAACTGTGAGTAATTACACATTTATCGCTAGGGTATATCTAGGGGCCATTTACTGCGCTAAATCATAAACTTCGATAGTTGAAGGAGACTGGAAATCACAACGAACTAGTTTAGTGTTTCAGTCTATAAGTTCTTTTTCGTTCATCTTTTACAAACCAATATCATAATTTAACCATGTATTTGTAGCATCCTTTCACGCACCCCTTCACTAGAAGTGCTGTATTGATATACCAAGTTTAAGATAGCGCAAATGTGATAGCCACTGCGAAGAGGCTAAAATGATCGTCGTCTGCGAGCGAAGTATACTATATGCCCTTTATTCACTCCAGCTAGACGAAATTCTTCCTGAAACACACAGACAACGGCTCTACTCGACACACAGCATGTCGGCACGTCTGAGATCCAGCGGAAAACAGTTCCCTAAAAGCTTCAACTTGTTACAGTGTGAGCGAAGTTCTGCAAATTGCAGGCTTTCATGAAATAATGCAAGTCAAGGCTCCATTGCCTCGCAAGTCACGCCCGGCGAGAAGCAATGGGTCTCCCTAGCACAAATTGTGTGTAAAAAATTAATTTAGTCTGAAAGACCAAGGGTTTCTGAGGGGCGATCGGTTTCTGGAGAGTAATGGGGGCGGCAGACGGGTGGTTTCTGGGGGACTTGAGACCGATCCTTGGGGACTTGGGTGCCTCCTCTACTGGACTTGACAGCTGAGGGTCTCAGAGACGTACTACATTACTCAGTGACGCGTTGCTTATTTCTTCTAATTGAATTCTTAATTCCCTTCCACCAAACTGATGAGGAAATTAGGCTAGCTTCTGTAATTATATTGAGAAGGCTCCTATGTTGCGAGGTGTATACACAGTTTGCTTCGTTCGCTATTTCGGAATGTCAGGGCGAAGTGATCGTAATCCTGAGAAAATTTGCGGTAAATTGTTCGGACACGTTGATGTCCTCACAGTAGCTTGATCATTTGTATTAAATAATTTCAAATTTTATATTATTTCTGAGTTTAGCACTGAAATGGAATTAATACTTCAACGGAGATATTAGAATCGCAATGAAAACACTTAGCTTGCTTGTGAAATATCGAAATTTCGCTGAAAGTTTAGTTTAAAATAACACATTTTTGCAGTCGTAGTTCCTGTGATTGTGGATGCGATTTATCTTTCATCTCATTAACGTAAGCTATGAAAATATTTAAAAGTCCTTTCATAATAATGTAATATGCAGACTAACACATTCTGTATAACTCATGAATAAGCTTCAAAATAATCAAAAATATCTTTTAATTTTTTGGATGTGAAATAATAAATCTTTCTCGATTTCATTAACAAGTTTAGAATTTGAGATTTAGCATTTTTGAAACGATCACTTTTTTATAAATTGTGAAAGGAGTCATGATTGCTAAATAATTCCTTCTTTTTAAAAATAACGAGATGTACTTTAACATTTTCTATGTTGATTAACATGTATTCAGGTTAGTGAACTACTGATACTCTAACACGTTACCTCCAACAAAACGGATCCCGTCGCATGAGAGAAGAAAATTATTTTAAAAATAACTTTTTCTGTTTTGCCGCTCACAAGATCCAGCAATTGAAAACGAAAGATCTCCAATCCAAGGCTCGTCTAACGTCCTTATCGTCCTCATCGGTTTTTATCTTCCGTCTTTCTAATGTGATATCACCATGTGATCATGAGAGCGTGCAAAACTGACATCGTAACACTTAGAGTTTTGACAAACAAATACTTCGTGTGACCACCGTAGCCGAGTGGTTAAAAATCGCTTGTCATACGTGCAGAGGGCTCGGGAGTTCGAAACTCCAAACCGCTCAGTGTTTCTTCCCGCTGAGGCAAGGAAGGGAATTTAGTCCCAATTCCCCTTCAAGTGCGGGTGTAAGAAATAGGTACCTGCTGTATCATAATCATTCCATCCTTGTGTTAGTCATAAGACATTTGGAAAACCAATGTTCAAGATGAGAACGGGGTCAAACGAAAAATGTGCTTTGACTTTGATTCTTGTGTTTTCGGTTTTAGTTTCAGGTTCAAGCAAGTTTTCTTTCATGGCATTTAATTTTCATTCATTCAATGTTATTTTTTCATTTAACGCATTGGACTTGTATCTATCATAAAAATAAAATAAATGAGCGTTGGGAAATCAGAGTAACTAAAATTTTTTTGCACTTTCCCATTTATATACATATATATATATATATACAGGGTGTTTCAAAAATACACGGCATAATTTCAGGTATGTATTTCCCACATGTAGACAATCAAAATAGTTCATTACAACATATGTCCGGAAATGCTTCATTTCCGAGTTATGGC
>JACJUY010000687.1:161644-201231 GCA_014220935.1 Platorchestia sp. MABIK
ACGCTCACCAGCTAAGTACCTCACACTCACCAGCTAGGTCCCTCACGCTCACCAGCTAAGTACCTCACACTCACCAGCTAGGTCCCTCACGCTCACCAGCTAAGTACCTCACACTCACCAGCTGGGTACCACACGCCAAAGCAACAAAGACCAGAAATAAGCTGTTATTGTCACAGCATCTGAACACATGCAACGGCTCTCTTTTTTGGTAGCGCGCTATAACTTTTATTTTTGTGTGGTCTAACTTTCTTTTGTTGCATGCCTTATCGCTGGTTTTTTGTTTCATGCGGTAGCACTCGTGTTTTGGGTGGCAATGGGTGCTAGTTATTTACGTTTTTTGTCGTATACTATATCGCTCATGTTATGGGGTGCGTACTATAACGATCTTTTTTGCAGTATACCTACAATAGAGCTTTTTTCGGAGGTTGCTTGTTATAAATCCTTTTTGTGGCATTCAATAGCGTATTTTTTTAATAGGTTGCTCGCTATAACTCTGTTCTCTTGTCGTGTACTATAGCACTCTTTTTTTTTGTCGTGGGCAATAACGTTTATTTTCGGTCGCACACTATAGCGGGTTTTTGTCTCGCCTGTTCGGACGCTGTCTCAAATATCCTCGTCTAATGGCCTACCAAAAGTTTTCGCTCGTTTTCCATGGCAAAAGTAGTTGGTTTGAATGTAATTTAACTCTACCTCTGCACTCAGCGCGTCTTGCTTAAATTCTTGTGAAATGAAACTCTAACGGAAAATTAATTTAATATAAATTTGGTCCAGCATATAGCAAAAGGCAGATAAAGCAACTTATCTTATCAGCTGTACTTGTATTCGCTAAAATATATTTTCAGATCATTAAAGATAGTCTTGTTTATTTCCGAAGTATTTAAATTTAAGTTGTATTTACAAATGAATTTCATACTCTGCCATTGTCTGATTCTTTAATGAAATAAACCAGAACTTATCGAAGATTACAGCAAAATTTGATGTGAGTTATGTAGTCATCCTGATTTTAAACACATTCTGGTCATCTTGCTTCTTAAAGCTCACCTTTTTTGTGAACACAAATACCAAAACATTTCCCTACAGCTCGAGCAGAGAAGAAGATTCGGTTAAACCACTCCCTGGAAGCCCACATCGGAACCGAGAATTTTTTCTCCTTGCACAACCGTGGGGAATTTTTAGTTTTTCCATGGGCTGTGGGAGCAAAGTTTGCGAGGGAAGATCTGGTAAAGTTTAGTGGAGAATAAATAGAAAAGAACGCGTAGTGAGCACGTTTATTTTGTACAAAGTAGAACTTTGTTGCGGACAGCAGCAGCACCGCGGCTTCAGTGGCTTCTGGCACGCGACGGCTGTTGCTGCTACTCTTGCTGCGTGCTGGAGCGCTCGCGCTGCTCAATTTCTACTTAGGGCTTCTTTAAATACAATTTGAATGCTGCGATCCTACGGAATGGAATGAGATATTTGTAGTGTAATAGCGTTAAATACTTTGCGGTACGTTCCCTATTTCAGTAATTTCTACAGTTGGGATAACACTGCCAATTGTTGCAGCAACTGCTGAGTGCACTGCCAACTGCAGCAGCAACTGCTGAGCGCGCTGCCAACTGCAGCAGCAGCTGCTGAGCGAGCCAGTTGGAGACTGCGGTGTCTGGAGCCCGAGAAGCAATTGCTTAAAAGCAACCTGCGGAATACATTTGCGCGACGCGTGATCTGTGAGTGGGAAAAGTGGAGTGGGAGTGCGAGGGGAAGAGTGGAGTGGGAATACGGTGGGAGGGGTAGAGTTGGAGCGTGGAGGGAGGAATAGAGTGGGAGTTCGGTGGGAGCAGTGGAGTGGGAGTACAGAGGTAGGAGTGAAGTGGTAGCGTGGTGAGAGGAATAGAGTGGAGGTGCAATGAGAGGAGTAGAGTGAGAGTACATGGGGAGAGTGGAGTGTAAATACAAGGGAAAGAGTGGAATGAAAGAATCGTAGGGCTGGGCAAGTGGAGTGAGAGTAGAGGGGAGAAGTGAAGTGGAGTACTTGGTAGCAACATAAAGTGAGCTGAAAATACGACTAGGGGAAATCGAAGTAAGGAATTTACAAAAATGAAGTGGGAGAACTGTGGTGGGAAAATGAGCCGAGGTGTAGCGCTGGAAAAGATTTCTAAAAAGTTCGTTAAAAACAGAAAGAATAGAATTGAAACATATCATAAATATTTGGGCGAGAGTTGGCACATAAAAGGGAAAATGTCAATCCAAAGTGGAATCTAAATTGGATGCTGAGAGATAATGGAATGATGATTTCGGCTAAAACTCATCGCATCTTATTCATTTTTCAATATTTCATTTAGCCACATTTTCTGTTCGTTCTCACTTTTACATTTATTGTTACTAAATTTATTTCTCGAATATTTAAAATGTTCAACGTTGGAGTACAAAATATCGTTTGATAAACCTATTTCCGTAACTTCATAAGTAATAATTGAAAAGGCTGTTTTAGGGATAAATTTTCGAACAAGACTGAGGCGCACATCATAGATGAAACTATTTCCGCGCTTAATAAGTAATATTTTATTGCATGAAAAACTCTTTCAGCGATATATTTTCAAACAAGTCTGAGGCGCGCATCACAAACCCTATTTCCGTGACCTTATTAGTAATAATTATTGGCATGAATAAGCTGATACAGCGATATGTTTTCGAATAAGTCGGAGGTACGCATTGCGTTTCCTATTTCCGTAACTTCATAAGTAATATTTAATCGCTTGAAATGGCTGTTTCAGTGATAAACTTTCGAAAAAGTCTGAGGCGCGCATTACATTTCCTATTTCCGTAACTTCATAAGTAATATTTGATCGCATGAAATGGCTGTTTCAGCGATATGTTTTCGTACAAGACTAGGCGCACATCACAGACCACCGCCAGCAGACCGAGGCGTGTACAATTAGTCCGCCCTAAGTGATGGACTCGCCAACATGACGCTGCTCCACGAGCCCCAACGCTGACACGTTTCTTAATTTGCGGCCTGGAATATCTAACTTTTCTCTAGGTGTATTCGGATTTATTTTGGCGGTTTAAATATATATATTTGTTGTAATTTTTATAATGAAAACTTACTCAAAGCCATTTTGATCACAGGTGAGATTTCTTTGTCGTTAATATCCCGCTTTTGTAAAAGAGTAAGATGATTTTTAAGCTTGTGGAATTGTTATAATTTGGTAAGTTCAGTAAAGCTGCTTTGATAGTTACGAGTGAATTGAGATATATGGTAGTTTTTTCGATTGGTTTTGATTATTTAAGACATTTTTTATCACCTACGCTCATCAGAAGTCGTGAATTCATGACATCACAGACACACTCAAAAAACTATTGAGAAAACCAACAAAAGCTTCACGTTGAGAAAACCAACAAAAAGGCAAGAAACGCTTCATTTTGTGCACTCTAGCAGTTTTCTTAAACTAACGCATGTCGCTATAATTTTTCCAAGCATGAATGTAAATTTTGTAGGGAAATTAGCGAGGCAAAGCTGAGCTCCGCTCCCTCCTTTGTTACTTCGCCGAACTCTGGTCTGTCCCCTCCGTCCTCAGCCTCCCGCTCTCTTTTCCCTCTCGCTGAAATTTAATTAGCGTCGGCCGGACTGCTAAGATACGCAGCTAGCAATGGATTGGCAAGAAGCATTAATCATTCGGAATCGTGTTCAGATTGGTGCTGCGTAAGGAATACGCTTGCACTGTAGAGCATGAATAAGCATACCACAGTGAAGACGCGTGTGGTATAGAACCAAATTGACTGTAAAATTGAATACAATTGAAAATGGGGAGAGTGTAACGTTGGTGTTGGAGTGAATATAAAATTAAATTAGAAAAAATTGCGATATTCACTAATCTCCTGAATTCGATTGACTGAGAACCAGGGTGCAATAGCGACGGTCAAAGGCAACACTCGATGCTTCAAAATATTCAAAGAAAAAAATTGATGCAACTGACTCAGCAAAGGAAAAAATGGATGTTTAAAATGCTTCACAACGATTAAGGAAGCGTAGAAGCGTGGTCTTTAAAATATTGATATAGTGTCAGTAAAAACTCTACAATTTCTTGCGAAGAGGAGTGAGAATCGTACCTTGTAGAATAAAGAGACTATGAATTCAGTACAGATTGAATTTCCACCAAAAATTGAAGATCAAAAGCACTTATTGAAGATTAAGTTCAGAATATCAACCGAAAATAACTGTACAATTGCGGTAATGTGAGGAGGGAAAGAATATTGTGAGGTGTCCGGAGGGGCAGAACCGATGAAAGGCAAAATAGAATTAATGAAATAAATCAAATAAACTAAAAATAATGGAGTAAACGACTGTATATGAGGAAATACTATATAATAACTACCCAATAAAGCAGCACATCCTCCGCAAAAGGAACAAGGAAGGAGTGAGCGAGCTCTCAGCGGGAGACTGGAACTGTCGAGCAAGATACTGACGCGCGCACGGAAGGGGAGACCTGACAAACGTAATAAAAATGAGGAGTTAAACAAGCAGAGTGAGAGGCGAGGCAAATACGGAGATCTGCCGATGCAACACTCGACCAAGTTTCCTCCCCACTCATGCATCCAATTCCCCAGCTCCTCTCTGCTCACCTTTCCCGTCAACTAGGTCACTGTTGATTTCATTTCATAGTCTTGAATTGAAGTGTAAAGAATCACATGTACTTTTTAATCGTTTTATAATTCAGGTTCTTGATCCTAGTTTCTGTGGAAGTCGAATTTCGTAATTCTGTTTGTTTTTTCAGAAATTTTTTTTAGCTGATAGATCGTAACTCGAAAAGTTTCTTTTTATCGGAAAGCATTTCACTCGTCTACCCTTGTCATTCTCTTCGCATAGAAACTGCGGGCATTTATGTAGCTAATACTGAAACGCATACACTGCGAATTTTTTTGGTAGATCGTGCTTCTCATACTCTTAAATCGACGCTTGTACTTCATTGATCAGAAATTGTGTTTGTCACATCGCATCCTGAATTACATAATTATAAATTGTTAATGCTAAAATGCCAGCCAACAATGCTTGCTCTCTCTGTTGCGAAAGTCATTTAGAACACGAGTGCACAGTTGCTCAAAATCGCTAGCTTTCAATCTCAATCAGATTAAATTCCCTCTGTCAAAGAATGGTCGCAAGTCTCCACGCACTTGTCGTTTGGAATCGAACGAAACCTGAAATAACTTTGGGCGCAAAAGCTCTTCATTTACAACTCGAGAGGAGCCCCAAAAGTCTGAGGTTTTCTCCCAAGTTTGCTGCCGATGCGAAACATTTTTCTGATTAATTGACTGTGTTCTCACTTTGAAGCGAAGTGTCGTGCGCGTGAGTGCTGAACTCCAGCCGACTTACTGCTGTCGATGCGGGAGTTATGCGACACCGTCTTATCCGAACCTCATCTCACACACGTAAAAATTAGTTCCAGCTGTTCATTATTTGAATTAAGCATCGCATTAGTTGAATAACTGAGAATAATTTCATGCATTAGTTGAATGACTGGGAACCATTTCATGCATTAGTTGAATGACTGGGAACCATTTCATGCATTAGTTGAATGACTGGGAACCATATTATGCACTAGTTAAATGACTGTAAACGATTTTGTGCATTAGTTCAATTACTGTAAACAATTTTACCCGTATAAATTGAGGCTCATGCAAGATGATGTTGTGGATCGCGAGGATGGACTTAATATTGTCTACAGCGTCTCAGTGTCGCAGGGAGTGCAAAACCGAGTCATTTGTTACCTGCGGAGCTCATTTAAGTCTCCTTTGTTATCTCGCTCCGAGCATCGCAGCCTCAATCCTCCATTAAATTTTCCCGTTTTGATGTCCTCTAAATTTGTTTTGTTGTTTGCACAGTTCGGATTCAGCGTTGTGGAACAAGGGGAGCAACTCATGTGTTGATATCCAATTTTTCCTGCAAGATTTTACTTTCTAAAATTTCGATAAGTTTTCTAAGATTATTCGACCAGTCGCAGGTGTAATCTAAATGAGAAATTTTGTAATTCACTCACGTGTGAGCTATGTGTGCTTTATGAATAGTGAGTTACAAGTACATACAACTAAAATGAATATTCTCTAATTTTCTAACGTCAAGATTTAATAGTTTGCTTAACTTCTTTGCGAACTTCATTTCATGAGTGTAACATATTTTACTAAATCCCGTAAATGAGTTAAATTTTAACTTTTTGTCTTTCCAAATTGTAGGCGCAATAATTATTGGTTCGTACATGAATATTGCAAAATTTTTGCTACCAATTCGAAATATATACATACAAGCGTAAAACTTCATTTAAGCACTGAATTTTTTATTTTTCAACATTATGATCGCTATTGATGTAGTTCCCGAATGAGTTGAAGCTGACTTGTTCCCTGCCAATTTTCAATAATCCCATTACCATTACTTCAGAATGGGCCTAGCGTTGCACGCGTAACGTGCCCAATTCCATCAAATTTAAAGGCCCATTTCATTGAGTTGTAGGACCCATTTCCCGGAGCTGCGCCCATTTCCCGCCAATTGAAAGTTGAGGCTCAACTAATTCTGGCAAACTTGGGGCAGCCAGGGGCAACTTGGTGCCGGAGCTGCGCAGATACAGCGCCGCTCCAACTTAAGTTTTCTCAACTTTGCCCACAATTTATACCGCTACTTCACTGCATTTCGGCTTCCAATTCTGATGAATTTCACCCCGCAGTATTCCGCGGGCGTTTTTGTAGCACGTACATGCTCCGGGTGAGCGTCTTCAGGGGAAATTGGAGACCGTTTCATTGTACTTCTTAGAATTGGGGGCAAAGTTCATTGTTTTGTGGTCTGATGAACTTTATCAAGTTTTGCAAGTTCACTCTTTCGTAGTCTGATGAACTCCATAAAGTATTAGACATAAACTGATGAAGTGTTTGAAATAGTTCTACTTCCTTGGAAGTTCCTTCTTATGAAGTAGATGTGTATTTGATTTAGAAGCGAATGAAAAACTGATTAAAGGCGAAAAACACATTTAAACGATATTCCATAATGCATTTCGACGGCTGATATTAGACTGAAACATGCAGTATACTATCTTCTTCCACGTTCAACGTACCTGCTCTTTGATTTTAATTTTATTTATTCTCTACTGCGCCTAAGCACTTTTAGCATTCTTGTACAACTAACTCTATCCGTTTTAATATCATTTTGACTATTCATTAGAGCCCTTTCAGCTACCTATTCTGCAGAATATGTCCTCACATTTAATTTTGTGACAAGTGCGCCACTTTTTTAGTAGTACTTCTCTATTTGAACTCTGGGGAGAGTTGTTCTCACCTAATACGGTGAACTCGGCTGAGGTCTTGGGCTCTTCTCAGCTCACTGCTTGCATCACAGTCCGAGCGTTTACAAGCGCTCCGTTGTCAAGAAACTCGTTTCAGTAACTAAAACTGACTGTACAATGTTCCAACACAAGAATTTTTACCGGATAGATTTCTTTAGAGTCAAAATAACATTGAATGTTAGAAAGATGAGTAATCTTATAAACTCTTACCTGATTGATTTCTCTAGAGTCAAAATAACATTGAAGGTTAGAAAGATGAGTAATCTTAAAAACTCTTGCCTGATTGATTTCTCTAGAGTCAAAATAACATTGATGGTTAGGAAGATGAGTCATCTTGAAACTTTAACCTGATAGATTTCTTTACAGTCAAAATGGCATTGAAGGTAGAGAGATGGGTAATCTCAAGAATTTTTCACGGTGTAAGGATATCGGCGTTATTTCAGTTGTCAAGATGAATTTTCATGCGCTCAATGAATGGGAAATTTAGCGTCGTGTTGCACGATTTCCTATGGTATCACTTTGGCTTCTCACGTGTCTGAGAACAACACAGTCAGATGCTAAAGCATACATTAACATGAACACATAGATTGAATGTTATGTTCGTTGGCTGCTAATCGGGCTTGAACTTCACGGTGTATTTAACAACATATTGGGAACTCAGTGAAACTTGCGTGCTCCGAGCTTTTTGTTTTATAGAAATTTGATCAGGACTTGCGTCCGACCTTTGCACTGCTCATGCAAGTTTCATAATCCTTGTTTTTCTTATGCGTTCGATGTTTGAATATTCCAGATCCGAACGCATTTCTTCGGGTAATCGAAAATGGTGACTTTTTGTTTCCATGTAATTTTTCTGGATGTTTTATAACCACCGTCTACCGAATCACATGGATAACATGATCCAGTTAGATATGTTTCACCGTCCTGAACTTTTCGTCTCGCGTATGAAATAATTCAACAATCATAAGATATTTCAAAGACAATGTACCTCAATTCAAAGAGTCTTCACTCAATCTCGGGGTACATTGACTCACAATGAATGTTTCAGAATTTAATGAAATAGAATGTTGTCTTCTTTCTTTTGCATTTATTCCGCCTTCTTGTGACGCAAAAAAGCATGAAATTTTCCTGATCATAGGGTTATTGTAAACATATACTTGCAAACATTGATGTTACTGCGGCAGCAAATTGTGAGTAGGATGGTCATTTATTGATCAGTGTAAATGTCACTGCTTGTAGATTTAATACGAAAATAACTTCTAACGACGGTGCTCTTAACAAAACGTTTCGAATAATTTTTCAGTGTTGGATGACAGAAGTACAGAAAAATTCACTATTTTCAAGCGCTCTGTCATGAGTTGCTATATTTTGTAAATGATAAAGCTGTTTTTTTATATATGAAGACCTATTAGAACGCGTCACAAAACTTTTACGTTGTGATATATATATTCTGTGAGGCACACATTTTACATATCACTTTTTACGGTAAATTAAATCAATGGTTCACTGAACCCAAGTCCGTATCGATACATACGCCCATCGATAGAAAGATTAAACATTTTAGCTCTCGATCGTTACATTTTCATGTCGAGGCTCTGAATAATATTTGGTTCATTTTTTGGCATTTGATCTGAACATTCAGCTCAACTCTGGACTTTTGGACAGTTCTTTTGAGAGGTCAAACTTCAGTTTTTCTATCCTATCCATTTTTTTAATCAATTCCATTAGTGATTGAATACACATAATAATGCTTTCCACGCTTTCATTTGACAAGATGCGTAGCATTCGAACAATCCCTCTAAAAAGACGTATTTGAATGATAAAATTAAATTTTTGCTGACTGTAGCACTTTACGGTTTTTTAGCTACAAAACTACGTTTTTAGATGCTTACACATATTTTTTAACGTGGAAAAGTTTTTACTGCATACATCTGAAACATTGTTACACCAGAAGCAATTTAACATAAAATCGCTCCTATTGTTCTCCGCTGCTCAGAATTACTTTAGACTGCCTTGACTTCCAAAGCATATTAATTGGCTGTAACTACCTGGTGTTGTGCTCTCGTCCTCACACACTCGTATCTTCAGGCCACCCACTGAATTCCTCTCTTTAATTCTGTTCTGAATTCCTTCTTCCTCACAGCACAAATATCTTTTCCATAATCTTGAAATCAACAAATTTTTCCTTTTACCGCAAGAAGTTTACCTTTCACTTTCTTCAAATGTCCTTCCACCATCTCCATGACGTCCCTCATCCTTCGTAACCACTGTTTCTCACCACCTACCCTCCCCTTCACCATGGTCATACGCCCACTCCACCCACTCCATCCACTCCACTCACTTCACCCACTCCATCCACTCCACCCACTCCATCCACTCCATCCACTCCATCCACTCCATCCTCTCCACCCACTCCACCTACCCCACCTACTCCACCATATCTCTCAGCTAATTGAACATGACTGCTCGAATCCACTCCATCCCACTGCTTCCACCCTGTAGGTCTAGAAACCCATTACCTGTTTTTTTTTTACCATTCCATTTCGCCTCACTTCTTCTCTCAACTTTTAAATTCAACGTTTCAGCCGATCCTTCACTTCGCGCCTCACTCTTTTCTCTATCTTTTCTTTTCGTTCTTTCTGCACCACATTTTCTCTCCATCCTTTCGCCTCATCTTTTTACATCACCCTTTGACCTCATCCTGTCCCCGTACTTTACCATCGCCTTCTTCACTTCACCCCTTTACTTTTCTCTTTCCTGCTCCTCTACATTAACATCGCTCTTTCATGCCCCCCATCCCGTTTTGATTTACCCTCACACCCTTTTTTCCCTCTCTGCTCACCCTTCCATCCCACTCACTCACACTCCCTTTCCCCTTTCACTTCACTCACTCACACCCCTTCCCCTCTCTATTTACTCTTCCACCCCACCCTTCTATCCTACTCACTTACACCCCCTTCCCCTTTTCTACTTACCCTTTCACCTCCCTCTTCAACTCTACTCACCTACACCCCCTCCCCTCTCTACTTACCCTTTCACCTCCCTCTTCCACCCCACTCACTCCCACCCTCTCATCCTCCACCCCACTCCCTCCCCCCTCTTTATCCACTCCCCCCCACCCGAGGGCACCCTGCGCCTCCCGGCTCGTGAGGCGCGCTGAGAACGAGACCGGAGGCAGCCACCGCCAAATCACAGCCCCAACTTTGCAGGGAAGAAGCTGCTCAAAGTTGGGGACCTCTTTGGGGAGCTGAGCGTGTGTTTAGGGATTATCTAGGCAGGGGAGAATGAACGTAATTCCTTTCAGACGGTGTCTTGTATTAAATCAACGCTAATTAACAGAGTCGTGGACTTGTATTGTGGCTCATGAGTGAATTTTCTGCGGAGACTGAGGAGCTGGGTGATGGACTTGTGAGACATTGTCGTTTGATATGGAGAATTTTTTGACGGATTTTTAAACAATTTAAACAATTTATTTATCACAAGTGATACAGAGGTAGATTGTTTCTTAAGTCTAGTACAATGGATTGTGGCGTCGGAGTTCTTTGGTCTTGGACGATAGAAAATGTTTGCCCCGTGTACTTAATAACTCCTTGTTACGGAGTAACTGTTGAACGAAATTGCTATAGCGAATATATTTATTTTCACGGTAGCTGATTAGCATAATTAAGGCTTGTGAACTGGAGGATATCAGCACAATTAAGGCATGTGGACGGAAGATTAGCACAATTAAGGCTTATGGAGAAAAGGAGAATAGCACAAAAAAGGCTCGTGAACAGGGAGAGATTAGCACAATTAAGGCATGTAGACAGGGAATATTAGCACAATTAAGGCTTGTAGACAAAAGGAGTTTAGCACAATAAAGGCTCGTGGACAAAGGGGATTAGCATAATTATGGCTTGCGGACAGAGGGGGGCTTAGCAGAATCAAGGCGCCTGTGCAATGCAAGATTAGCACAATTGAAGCTTGTGTTCTATGGCTGATGGTCACAGTTTAGGCTTGTGTACACTGGGTACTTACCACAGTCAGGTCGCGTGTACACTGGCTGATTTGCATCATTAGAACTCAGCGAATAGTTATAAAAATATTATGTAAAATACTGAGATAACTACAAGAATTCATAGTGGAGATTGTCTCCGCCCTCTTTTCTGTTTTAGATGATAAGTTTAGCAACATGGAAACAAACGTGCATGATTGTATAGCAGAGGAGAAACGGTTTTGCTACGACTTGTTCGAAGAAAAAATTAAATTTCATCTAAACTTACACCTCTAGTAAATAAACTAAGATTGAAAATAAATAAAAAATCGCATCGAGAGCTGCATTTATGTGCAAAGTTAATACGTCATTTCCTAACCTCTCGACTCATACTTACTCTGAAGAGAAGTTTTTTCTGTTTCCGTGCCTTTCCATGTCGTTATCTATTCCACTAGTCTTTCTTGTACTTTTGTTTGCATTACTTCACGTTTGTTTTTCCCAATCAAGGTTTTTCTGTTTCCAAATCCACACTTTCATGCATCATTTTCTCACTTGCCTCACTTGTTAAATTTCATTTCTGTTGCTGTCTTTTTCTTCCTGGTCGTCTCACTCCCTAATTTAATTATTTCCAGTTACTCCCATAGTTACCCTATTCCTGGTCTCCATTACCTCGACTGGCTGTGCCGTATAACTCACCCCCGGGAATTGTTAAGCAAACTTAGGCCGAAAATGCAGGCACAAGCTGTTCCAGTGACACACGCTCCCTCAGGGGCCATATTGGGGAGATGCAGCCCAGTGATGGCGGGATAAGGTAACAGACAGAGAAGTGCGACTGCAAGAGAGAGAAGTTCAGTGAAGTGTATGAAAATACTGGGAAAGGAGATGTGATTCACAGGTGGTGGAGAAAGAATGCGGTGGGAGGAGAGGAAAGTGAGGAAATAGTAAACCAAGAAAGAATTGAAGGGAATGGTAAGCAGGGAAAGAACTGAAGGGAATGCAAAACAAGGAAAGAATTGAAGGGAATGGCAAACAGGGAAAGAATTGAAGGGAGTGGTAAATAGGGAAAGAATGGAAGGGAATGGTAAACAGAAAAAAATTGAAGGGAATGGTAAACAGAAATTAATTGAAGGGAATGGTAAACATTATAGAATTGAAGGGAATGGTAAACAGGGAAAGAATTGCAGGGAATGGTAAACAGGGAATGAATTGAACCTGGATGAAACAGAAATCGTGTTCAATTTTACGAGAACACAAGGAAAGGATCTGTATGTGATTCACAGACCTAACAGGGAAAATACTGTTGATAGAAAGTAAAATAAAAGTGCGGTGAACGAGAGAGAAGTAAGACTGAAAAAGAAATATATCGTGTGAAGTTTTAGGATAA
This sequence comes from Platorchestia sp. MABIK, assembly GCA_014220935.1. Taxonomy (NCBI): domain Eukaryota; kingdom Metazoa; phylum Arthropoda; class Malacostraca; order Amphipoda; family Talitridae; genus Platorchestia; species Platorchestia sp. MABIK. Next base: position 174,300 of record JACJUY010000687.1, read on the forward strand.
TGCAGAAAAAGGAAAAAAATCACTGGAAACTGGAAACTGGACCGAATTATCAATTCTCCCGATACCTTTCAGTGCGTGGAATACATTCTTCATCTAGATGTGTATGAAATGAGCTAGCTTTTAATTTCCCTTTGTGTCTCATGAAATATATTTTCCAAATAAGTGAATCATGATTTTCTTATACTACACAATTAAACTTGCTGTTGTTCTAAAATTTCTCATTATACAGTGCTCGTAATCAAACTATGTTTAACTGAAAGTTAAATGTCATGGCCGCAGCATAAAGGTCACATGTATTTACTTTTGAATGGTTCATGATAACGTTTCTTATCTACTAACGATACACGTACAAATGCTGTTACACATGTTTACCTACTTGCATAATTATGGCAAAACTACTCACCCACGTCTTTTTATAAGTATTGTGTGTGGAAAATGTACAACTAATAGCATACATGACGCTAAAGTAGTGTGAAATGTGCACAATGCAGCGTAAAATCTTTATTCGATTTGTTTAATTATTTTAGTAATTAAGCAGTACTGTTCTAGAGCATGACAGCTTCGTTAATTTTTATCATGTGTTTCCGTATGCAGAAGATTATGGAACAATTTCATCGATAGATCTTTTTTGTCGCGCATTAAGTGGCATAACGTTAATGACAAAAACTTTTTGACTGGGACATTAGCACGAATTTCTCTTCTCTGGAACATAATAACCTATTAAATCACTTTCATACACACAACGCCGATTTCAGTACCACATTTCAGAATTTGAGAACCTCGGATGTACATGCAATAGCAGCGTGAGCTCTCACGAATTATTTCCTCAGGCAAAAATCCACAGTCCTCGAAAATTAATTAGGAGCCGCTTGCACAAGCTTTTATTTTTGCTTAGGCTTCCCCTGCACAGAATCATGATAGAAAACGGGGAGCAGGCCTGGCGGAGTTTTCTTTTCTGGCGTCGAGGAGTGACACATTCATTTAGGGTGTGTTGTGAGGAGAGCCTGATAAGAGGCAGGACGGATATTATCAGAGCGGCTCTTGATGAACGTATGCTGCGTGAATTACAGATGACATGGGCTGATGTCCGACTGATATACAGGCCCGAAGCTGGCGGTGCGGGTGTTGCGTCGAGGTGCTCGCGGGAAAACGCTGCCAACGGAAATATCCGGCGAATAAAGATGGTGAAATAATGGTGCTTTAGAAAAAGGTACTGGGAATGGCCAAAAATGTGGAATCAAGTGAAGCATGGAATGTAAAGACGTCAAATTTGGTTATGGGAGAATGAAATTATTAACGACTGGGCGAGAGCATGTCGGAACTCTACGTGAAAGTAAATGTAGAAGATGCGCAACGAATAATGCATTTGCCAGCTTAAAATAGGAAAATTATAAAAATAAAAGATATATGAGCGGAAAGTTTTTAGTCGAAACTACAAGCCATCAAAGCTCATTTTTGAATGTCAGTGTATTTTATCCATGAAATTTAACTCCAAAATGAACACAGTAAATGTATTTCAGTTGACATAAAAGTTTCTTAGAATGAAGTATTTTGTCTCAAAACATATGATGAAAGTTTGAAATCTTGTCTCAAAATGTTTTCAATTTTCGTAACAATTTTGTTTTCTTTCTTTTCAGATCTGTTTATTTGGAGGAGTGAATCAACAAGCGTTTTCCAGGTATTCCTCGAGCACGAGCGTGTACCGAAGGTAAGAAAAACATATCACTGTAAAGGCGTATCATTATGAAGTCGCGTACTACAGTTCATGCTGGTACGTGTGTGTGTGTGTGTGCGTATTTGTGTGTTGTATGTGTGTGTGTGTTCAAACAAATGTTGGTTAAACTAATTGAAATGAATTTTTATACCGAACATTTAGGTTTCTCTCCTATAACTTCATTTAGATTTTTATCGCCTGCTAAAGATATTGAACGTCGGAATGTGGCGTGGGAGATGTAGTATACTTCAAATTCTTTTCCATAATTTAGTAGAGAAAAATGATTCCTCCTTCACGAAAATTTAAGGGTTTTTCATGAGAAGAAATTTTGTTCAGATAATCAGGTATCTCTCAACTTTTGCCTCTTCCTCTCATATATTCTGATGTGACAAAATTTGCAGCGGCATTTGTGGTAGGAAAACTCAATACTGAAACCCAAAAAAAGTCAAGTGTAAAGTAGAATGTATTATGAAGTATTTGTTGCAAGGAGATCATAATGTTGAAAATTACGATAAACACGTTTCAAATTTAGCCGATCACGTTATGTTGATAAACAATGGAAAGGATTTCTAAAAGAAACATGATCCATTTTTAATGATGGAAGATCGATATAAAAAAGTCTGATATCATTTAGTATTAAGAATTTTTTGAAAACAACTCAAGTACATAAGTCGGAAATACTTTGCGAGTAGAGAAAGAAGACCAACCGATTTCTTTCTTCAAAAAAAGACCAACCGACTCACATTGACTTATCAGTTTAAACTTTTTATTCAATTTTTCCATTCAAGTTTCGAGGCACATTTATTAGCTCTGCATGAACTGTGACGCCATTTAGGAAAATTGCACGAACAATCAACACGAATTTGCTTATTTCCCTGGAAATGTAGCTGCGTTTCTCACCAACAAATAGAAGTCGGCTGAGCAGAGCAACAGTAATATAAGAACAGCAGCAACAGCTGTATTACGTCTGAGCAACAGCGGCAGCTGCATTGAATTGAGACGTACAGCTGTAGGAACATCGACACACCAGCAGACGTATATTGCTGTTCTCATAGCTGATGCCCAAGGCCTTTTGGGTTTCTTTCTCTGCTGCGCTTCGCTCTACCTCCGTGTGTGAAGTATTCTTGTGTTTCATTTCAGTTCTAAGTTCTGTGTCAGTGGACGTGGGATGGGAGAAGAGAATGCAAATGTATGTAAAAAATATAAAGGAAAAAATAGCAATGGAATTAGAATAACAAGAAAGTAATTTTACACATTATCATTAGCTACTGAAGGTTTTGCTCTTTATCCAAGAAAACGGTTAGATATTTAGGAATGCCCTAGGTGGCATTTACTAGCTACTTCACCAATTATATAAACCTTCATTGATCGCTATACTTTTACATTGCTATCTACGGTTTTCTTCCCTTCATTTGCACACTTCTACCTCATAATGAACTCAACATTACTAATTCAAAATGAACCCCACACTACTAATTAATAATGAACCCCATATTACTAATTAATAATGAACCCCACATTACTTATTAATAATGAACCCCACATTACCAATTAATAATGAACCCCACATTACTAAATAATAATGAACCCCACATTACGAATTAATAATGAACCCCACATTGCCAATTAATAATGAATCCCACATTACTAAATAATAATGAACCCCACATTACGAATTAATAATGAACCCCACATTACCAATTAATAATGAACCCCACATTACTAAATAATAATGAACCCCACATTACAAAATAATAGTGAACCCCACATTACTAATTTGTAATGAACCCCACATTACGGAATTATTATGATTTCCCTTCCATCTAACCACAGTGGTAATGAACTCCGAAATACTGCATCATACTAAACTCCATTCTACTGGATCACATTTTTACACTCTTGTTACACTCGAAAAATATTTTTATTGAACATGAGTATCATGTCGTGCGTGTTTTTATATTTTTCCGTTACTTTCAAGCACTAAGCTCATAAGACACAGATAGAAGCCTTTTCAATTCTTCGTATTTTTCGGAGGAATTCTAGTACATTTGGAAGAATGATCGAGTCACTATAAGTGTTGGACTTATATGCTTTCCATCGATGGTTGCAAAATGAAGACATCAAACTTAGGCCCATAATGCTGCCTCGTATTGTAAATTTAATATACAGTGGTACAGAAAATAAAATTTTCTTCACACAATGGTCGAAAAATGAGACTTCAACAAGGAAGCCTGGTAGGTGATGCAGCTTCCGCTGCATTCATTGCAACAGATGCACGTGAGAAATGACAATTGGGTGAGCAGAGAGGTCTAATGTTGACTCAAATTATATCATGAAATTCATATTTGAAGACAGGCTTAGAAATATATTCTTCCAGAAATTTAGCTGCCTATTTAAATAACCAAAGAGCTCATTTATAAATTGAAAGAATGGCTATTTTTAAAAAACAATTTTACAAGGGATGACTTAAAACGGATGGAACTTACTTCTCAATTATTTTAACATTTTTTTCCACTAATTTTTCTTTTCTGGAATCAACATTTTGTTAATTTTACTTTACCTTAATCCTATGAATTTTTTCGACAATCTCGTTCAATTATTGAACAATCCTGTTTGACTCGTTACCGCCTACATTACACAACCGCTCACATAGAGGATCGTATAAAACTATACAACTGCGTTGAACTAATTTTACTGATACAAACTCTGAGATTGATCTGTTCTTATTTCGGATACATCTTTCCAAAATACACATCTGAAGAGAAGAGTTAGATCTCGAAACATAAAACTATTCTTTTCCTTTTGAAGATCCGTCGCACTTAGAAAAATCCCTGAGTGATTTGAACTTGCTTTGTGGATGTGGATGAGCTCCTATAAAATTAAGGTTCGTAGTCTGATAGAAGAGAACCCGCAAGGAAAGTGAACTCAGGGAAAATTTATCCTATTATTTTATAAAGAAAAAAAGAGCGAAAAGCGGGCTTGACCGAGTCTTTCATGACCTTAGACATTTGAGTGAGAGAGTTATGTTTCTTTCATTTGGGAGTGTTTTGTCTTTCATTTGAGAATGAAATTGGTATATTATCTTTGATTTGAGTGTATTGAAGAGGAAAGAGAGGCTTATTGCTCTCGTTATCCTGTTTTCGGAGAGGATGGGTCAAATACTGACAATATAATGTCTGTTAGCTTGTAATAAAATGTCCGTGTGAGGGAGCGAGGGAGGCTGTGTAAAGTGCCCGTTATCTTGTATTAGCGCGTCTGGGAGCGATGAAGAAATTATAAAATCCCAGTCATATATAAAGCACAAGTAAGGAGGGATGTCAAATAGGTTCTGACTTAAACTTTGCTCAAATTTTCATTAGTCGTACTATAACTACAATGGCAGTTGTAAAGAGTGTTGAATTTTTCTTCTGGCGAATCAATAGTAAATACTGTAACTTGTTTTCATCCTGGAAACTTTTGATAACAGATATAGAAAACATTTTCCGTTCATTCAGAAGGTGCTCCAAAACCAGACCTGAAATAATCTTTGTGAATCACAGCCGGCATCTTGAAGCAATGAAAGCCCGAGAAACGAATTTTTTAAATTTTTTTCATCGAGATTTCTGGAAAGTCAAACCGGGAAATGAATGTCGTTTTCCTTTAGTCCATGCATCCTAGTTTCACTCACTGAAAACAATAGGGAAACGAAAAAGTTCACGAGAGGGAAATGAACCCGAATATCATGGCGGGAGTCGGGCGAGTGTGGCGGGAGCGAGAGCGTGATCCCGTAAATCTTTACCCCGGCAGTCCCGTAATCCGAAGCAGCTATCAGCGCCGTAACAGCGCCCGCCGTGTTTTAATTATTGGACCTCCACGTACACGGCGGCAACACGGCAAAAATATCAAGGTGCGGTGCGGCGGTTGTGCGGGCTTGGTGCAGTGGTGCAATAGTGGTGCAGCAGTGGTGCAGCTGTGGTGCAGTGGTGCAGCAGTGGTGCAGTAGTGGTGCAGCAGTGGTGCAGCGGTGGTGCAGCAGTGGTGCAGCAGTGCACCAGAGGGTCGCCCATGCACTTCATGCCGCCGCTGCACATCAGTGTCGAGAGCGTGTCACGTGTTTGTCTTTCATTAAACGGCGCGGGGACGGACGGGTTGAATGAAGGAGAGACTGCAGGGGGAAGAAAGAACGCCGGATGAAAGAGAGGAGGAAGAAGGAAACACAACGGGGAAAGATAAAGGGGAGACACTGAAGCTGAGATAACGGAAAATGGAAGGAGTGACAGATTAGGAAGGAGGAAGAACAGATACAGAAAAAGAAGAAAGGGAGACGAATGCGAGATGAGGAGGGGAAAAAGGAAGGAGTGACATGAGGAAAAATAAGTAGGAAAAATAAAGGAGAGAAAAATGGAGAAAATGGAGAATCAAAAGAATGGAAGAAGTGAAGAGAGATAAGAGAGAGAAGAACGAGCGAGGTACAAAAATAGAAGGTAGGACAACGAAAGGAAGGAGAAAGAAAAGAAGGGGAAGAAGATGAAGGAGACTAATAGAATAGGGGAAGAGTAGTGGCGCACGATTGAGAGGAATTGATCAATAAGTGATTAACACAACAAGGAAGGTAGACAGGATACAAAACATTAAAAAAAAGATAATTATCAAATTTACCAAGAAAATTTTATGCATGGGGAATATATGCAGAATATTTTAAACGTAGGACTACTGTTTTTGTAATAGAAAACATTGATCTGATCCGAAACAAATTTTTGTTTAAGGGAGGAAGATGCAGTAGGCGGTAGAATATGCAATCACGTCTATACATAGCTGGCGGGGAAGGTTGGTGTACCCGCTTGTGTGTAAATTTAGATATTGACTTGGAAGCAGGTGAAAATTACATTTTGAATCTTCAGAAATTTCGGAAAAAGGAGGAAAAGATAGAAACTGATGACAGAGTGGGCTGAAAATGCGCTTCATTGAGATGCTCGAAACGAAGCGTGAAATTAGATGTTATAGTCCTCTTTTGAAGTACCCTCCTTTGGTCCTTTAAATAGTCCTTTTTGAAGTGTCCTTTGAGGCGTCATTAAAATTTAGTTTCATAAATATCAGTTTGGTGTATCAGTGCAGTATTCATAGATGTCAGTTTGGAAAATGAGAGTGTGTTTGGCTGAAAAGGAATGATTGAGGTAATTCATTGGGTTTTTGCATAACGATATAGAGAGGCCAAATAATGTATATTTTTGACGGAGGAAGGAGAGTGAGAATATAATAAATGAAATATAGAGGCGAGAAAAACATGATATAACATAATAAAAAAAAGAAGAGTAACAAATTTATTCACAAAGTTAACGATTTTGACAACGGAAAGAAATAAACGTGCAGGAATTTAATGATGGACATAGAGCGTAATTTTGAGCATTAACGCTCTTTTAACTCAAGAAAGTTAGAAACAATTTCTGCATGTGTAAAAAAAGGCGGACGGAAATGTGAGTAACAAAATTCATTTAAAAGAACATCACGTCCAGAAACAATAATGAATTATCTTTACCTGGTAAAAATAACTATCAAAATTGAAATTGACCATATAGACTAGTATAATTCGAACACATGATTGGATGCAATGCATAAGAAATTGTGATGAGGGTGTTCCAGCATATGCCTACTCAATTTGCGTATGTATGAAGAGAAAATAAAGCTAATGGATGAGTAACGAGACTGTAGACTGTTTTCAAAAGACTTTAGAAGGAAGCGAAGTATGATACTTATTGTCAGTGAGCAAAAAAAAACAGAGGCTTCCTGGAGCCCAGCTTTTAAAAGAAAGTAAGCGCCCTAGAACACTGAAGAAGTATTATTTTATATTGATAAATGTACGCAAATTTGTGACTGCAATTTGTTCCAATGGATATGAGAGAGATATGAGCCGGATTGGATCAATTTACTCGGTTGTTCGTGTGTGTGTATGTGTGTGTATGCGTTTGTGAGTTTGTGAGTTTGTGTGTGTATTTGTGTGTGGGCACCATGTTCTGTTTTCGCTAACTGAAAAATGTTCTGAGTTGAACCCTAATGACTCAGAGCAATCCAAATGGGGGCTCGCAGTTAAGTTGATGCTGTCTCGAGCATATATTTGAGTGTATCAGAGCAATATTCATAGATATCAGTTTGGAGCGTCATTTCCAGTTGAACAGATTGTAGTTCGATGAGTTGTTATAATTTAAATAGGCATCAATGTTTTATGTCATTATGATTTTAATAGATAGGTTGATGCGTCAATATGATCATAAAAGAAATCGATTCGGTGCGCCCATACGATTATATTACCTGCCTTCACAAATGTAGCCTGGGGAATGCTAGCACGTCTGGAATGCCACACTCTGATCGTAAAATACCATTAAAAAAGTCCTTGTGCGCTCATCATTTTTGAACTCGCGTATACTTGTGTGGAGACCGTTCAGAATCCCGTATGGCTTCTCATGAGTGCTTCATATACCTGCTGGATTGACTGCTGCAAAAAGCGAATCTTCCAAATCAACGAATATATAAATTATCATTTAATCAATTAAACAAATATTCAACGTGATTAATTAAACATTTGGGCTTCTGACGATCAAAATTGCCATCTCTCTTTCATTTTTTCTAATCCTCATAAACCTTTATATTTTTTTTTAGTTACCAGAAAAGAAAGGCTTGTCAGCTAAATTATTAATAATAAATCTCTTCTAGCAGCACTAGTAGTAGTCGTAGTAGTCGTATAAGTAGTAGCATAGTAGAAGTAGTAGTAGCAGTACTAGTAGTAGTAGGACCAAATAGGACATGTGTTATAACAGCAATAACAACAGCACCGCATCGCTCAACAAAGCCACACGAGCAGTGCATTTCAAGAAATAATTTGAGAGAGCAATAATTCGCTTCTTTAAGACCTCATTTCACACGCCCCGCAGGACCGAAGTCGGCCGTCACTCAGGCCCGACGTGTCCTCAAAACAAGGGCAGGAAGTGTGAAGTCTTTATCGCCGTATTTTGTGCGCCAGGAACACTTTGCCGCGCCTGGGGGACTTGAAAACAGGACCAGGCCGCCCCTGCCGCACAGCAGCGCCGCACGTGACTTGCGCTGCTCGGGCAGGTTGCTGGCGTGCGCTCTGCTGGTTACTGGGGTGCAGGTTTCTGGGGGTGTAGGTTACTGGGGTGCGCTCTGCTGGTTACTGGGGGATGCAGGTTATTAAGAGCTGTAGGCTACTGGTTTGCAGGTTACTGGGATGCTCTGTGCAGGTTACTGAGGGTGCAGGTTACTAGGGGTTGTAGGCTACTGGGGTGCATGTTACTGGGATGTAGGTTCCTGGGATACGCTGTGTGGGTTATTGGGGGTGTACGTTACTAGGGGTGCAGATAACTGGGGGTTGCAGGTTATTGAAATTTATAGGTTTTTGGGGTTACAGGTTACTGGGGATGCAGGTTATTGAGGAAACAGATGATTAGGGTTTGCAGGTTATTGAGAGTAGAGGTTACTGGGAGTTGTAGGTTATTGGGGTGAAGATTACTGGAGTGCAGTTTATTGAGGGTTGCTGATTACTGGGGTACAGGTTACTGGGGTACAGGTTATTAGGGTAAAGGTTACTGGGGTACAGGTTACTAGGGTAAAGGTTACTGGGGTACATGTTACTAGGGTAAATTTACTGGGGAACAGGTTATTAGGGTAAAGGTTACTGGGGTACAGGTTATTAGGGTAAAGGTTAGTGGGGTACAGGTTACTAGGGTAAAGGTTACTGGGGTATAGGTCACTAGGGTAAAGGTTACTGGGGTACAGGTTATTAGGGTAAAGGTTAGTGGGGTACAGGTTACTAGGGTAAAGGTTAGTGGGGTACAGGTTATTAGGGTAAAGGTTACTGGGGTACAGGTTACTAGGGTAAATTTACTGGGGTACAGGGTATTGAAGAAAAAGGTTCTGGGGCTGCAGGTTTTTGAAGTTGCTGGTTAAGAGCGGTGCTGATTTTTCGGGTGCAGGCTACTGAAGTTACTCGTTACTAGGGGTGAGGATTACTGGGGTGCAGTTTCATGGCGCACAGGTCAGTGGGAGAAACCTCAACAGGATGCTGGGTAAAGTTCCGAAATAATTATCTGACAACCGTTGACCTGAGAAAATATTTAGTAAATGGCAACCTATGTAAGGAAATCTTACAACCAAATAGTAGTTCACTGATAAGCAAAAATGTTATCGTAAGAGCTATAGTTATCTAAAGTGCTATCTTCACTAAAGCACTTCTTATCACTAAAACCACTAAGTTAGGATGGTAGTCTTGTTCACTTCACTAGTGTAAAAATGGACCACAAAAGTCAATGAAAAGGCAATTGCTTGGCGGCGTGGGAAAAGTGATTGCTTTTAAATAAAATAGAAATAATTGCATTGTGTAACCCAGAAAGTGTAGTCAGGCGACGCATGAAATGTTCCAAAACTGTAAACAATAGAACAATTCGGTAAATCACTGTGAAAAAAGAATTGAGGTAGTGATGATATGCTGTGAAGAAAAGCTGTTATAAATAAGTTGAGATAGTGATGTTATGCTGTGACGCTATAATTTTCTTCACTAAACTGATTGTCACCAAATATGATGGTGTACGGAATCGAGCATCGAGTGATGCTGTTGAAATATTTTCAATCCTCAGGCTCATCAAAATTAAATTGTTTCTGGCACGATCTCTTGTGAAAGATTCAAGAAATTTCAACGTATTTGAAATCCTTGCACATGACAAATCATTAACCATAAACAATTTTTTTCTCTTATACTCGCTGCATTTATTGAAGTTGCCAGAGTGACGTAAGGACCTTGCCGACAGTTCATGTTGCACTGTATGCAGAGTTCATATTTCCAGATCAACCAAATAGCAGCAGCTGTCTACACTCGTAGTACTGGTATGCCGCGAGTTGAAGTATGATCTGAAAATTGAATGAACGTAATGCATTTCACCTTATTTTGATCACTTGTAGAGTTCGTACTACATATATCATGTGAGTAGGAGACTCCTTGTGTGAATTGCATGAATAAATATGTCTCTTTATCCTTTAAGCCTAACATGGGAATGCGTGACGTAACCTATGAGAACCATTAGGTTCTTTTTCAGAAATTCTTTAAACATATCTCATAGGTTGACGAATTGTAGTCTAACATATTTTCTGTAAGTCCCCAGACGAGTAGCAGTTCTTTCTTCCTTCTGGTGTCGGTGACAACCTGACACCACTGGCAGTGTGAAAAGAGGAACTTGTTTGAGTAATAGATTCTTACTTTAAAGGGTAACGAACCATATTAGGATTTACCTAAGATGCTATTAATAACTCTCAATATGATTTCTGCTGCTTGTTCGTTTCATTTTATGAAAAATTTGTTCAACAAACCAAGTTTCAACAGCCAAAAATGTGTTGAAACTGTTCAAGAGTTTTTGATATACGTTCAGTTTTCTTATTGTTCACCGGTACATCATGTTGAAGACCAGAGTTCCCTCCCTATTGATTGCGCGATATTTTCAAGAGGGCTTAGGTTTTCGTTAATGTTTTCTGGATATTTTGTTGGGGGCCTGAATTTTGCCTTTATTTTGCAGCGCGTCGGTGCAGCGGCAGCGCATTATCCAGCGCCTCTTATTCAGCGCACGATCTGGCCGACTCCCGCCGACAAATCTCAGCTCCAGCCTCCATAAATCGTCGCAAGGCCTTCATAAATACCTATTTATATCCTTAAATAACGATAATAAGCAAGTGTGTTCGTCCAGAGCCCAGATTTACCCTAAGAGCCCCCGAGTTACCCCAAAGCCCCACCGATTCAACTTTTGAAACGATTTTTTCTCGTCCCGAAAAGTTGGCGAGAATTCCGAAGAGAGTTTCAAGTCCGGTACTTCATTGCGCAACTTGAGTCTCAAGTACAAGATATTTAATGAATACCTCTCGTGAATGTTGAAAAATTTGTAAAGAGCCATTAGTAACTTCAACGGAAGAGGTAATTACTGTCAACAAAGTGCAATTGATAAATCTTTGCAGACTAAGAAATGGCTACATTCTCCTCGTTTAGTATTCCAATCAACGCGTGCTACGATTGCTTCCAATATTTGTTGAGATCAAAAAAATGTTCTGGTAATGCGTTAAAGGCTTACACTATACTATACGGTGATAATAATCGGCATCACTCTTATTTGATTTTGGTATACAAAACTCACTGAAAATATAATTGATAATCGTAAAAACAATGAAAAACTATGTCTAATGGAACAAGATCATGAAAAATGACTAGTCTGTTTTTGGATCAATTTATTTAGTTGCTTATCTTTTCAAACTGTATATTTATCGATATCTTTCAGAAATGAACATTAACACCAAGCTGACTTTAAAGTAATTGCTGATTAATGCATGATCATTTACTACTGTTACTCGGAAGCTAAATCCTCCCTTATATACTCAGAGACAAAATAATTTTTAAACGACTGTTAACTGAACAAAATTTCTCGTTTTTTCCTACAGTGACTCTAATTAATGGAACGATATCGTGGCTTGGAGATAATCCAGCATTGTAAAATGGCTTTTTCAAACAATTGTCGTTGAATAGGTACATCTTGGAGCGCAAGTTTTCCTACGTCGACTTTTAAGCTGTGTGTGTACTGATGACGTCACGTAGCTGGACCGCTACGAAGACGTAAAATTTGGATCGAAATGATTTGTATCCGGATCGAAAGAATTTGAAAACGTAAACTTCAGTAGTCAACATTCAACAGCGGAGGATTTGAAATTTTCACCAGCGAAGATGGACTACGGTCACCGCCCGGATGCTTGTCACGCTTCCTTATCTTTTCTGCCCGCCAGTCTGTTCTTATCACTGGACGGAGAACTGATAAGGGCTTGTGACAGAGCCACTCATCGATCAGTCGCCACTCAGCAATTAACCGCCCCTCAACCGACATTCTAATAACCGACTCATAAGAAGAACAATACCTCATTCTATTAATTAAATTATCCGCTGTGTTGCATTAAATCCTCATTTGTTTAAGGAAATTCACTTGCATATTATTAGATGGGTCAAATGTGAGTGAAAAGTCGTGTACTTGATTAATGTTAGCTAAAATTATCAGTTTTTGTTGGTATCAAATCCTAATTTATTTGAAAAATTAGCTTACACACTACTAGATAGGGTCAAATATTAGTGAAAATTTGAATACTTGAGTAAAGAAACGCAGAAAATCTGGAAGAAATTGTAGTCCGTTGCTGCGCACATGAACTCAAGATCGTGAGCAGCGTCACTCTTTAACGTAACACTTGTTTTCTTAGATGAAAGTGTGCTGGATGATAACGTTATTGAAACGCCCCACTCCTTTTAAATTACGATGAAAATTCGTGATGGCTGAAGTAATATCCTCGGTAAGGATTGATTCAGCCTTGGACAAGAGGTAGGTGTGTTGAACTTCGCTTTCACACGAGTAGGTTAGAGACGGATATGACATTAACGAGCAATTCACTCAAAGGATTAACTAAAATATGATTAATTTTGCGAGCTTGAATCAATGCACCTCCAGGAAGTGTGATGACTATTGAAGGAAATAAACTTCAGGATCCTTTCGTTAATCCACTCTCCCACCTGAAATGGGAAAAGGAATGACGTGTAGAGATAATTCTGCCATGCATTTATGTGCATCTAAACAAGAGTTTTTTTAAAGTTGAAAAATTATTGTAACGCTGTCACCACCAATATTGTCCCCGCCGTTAAGTTCATTATATTGGCATGATCATGTGCTAGTTGAAAGTATTAAAAGTTTCAAGTCGAAGGATAAATTGGACTAGAAAGAGAATATGATCATTCACCGCATTGTTTCTGTCGTATCGCCATTGTGACTTAATCTGTGTCACAGCGTGACCTCCGATTTGTCATAATCAATATCAGTTGATCATTTTTTGCATCGTATCTGATTGACCCAAATCATGAAATTTTGAGGTCTGTTATTTTATACAGTATTAAAATCTAAATTATGAAAGGTTGATCAATGGACACCATATCCCATTTAGTTCCCAGCAGGGACACACATTTTATCACCAGTCTTTGTTTGTGTACGCGTATGTAAAAACCCACCAAACCTCGCTCAATTGTATGTGAATAACTTGCTCTCTACTCTATCTACTATGAACAAAAAGTATGAACTAGAAATCGAACGCGATTGCAGGAAGGTTGTAGAAAATGCATCTTAATCTTTGACGAGTTCATGGAAATTTTTATGAATTGGGTCATTCTTAACTATCCAAGCATTGTGTGGAAATTTGGTGGAATAGAAGAAAAGAAGAATGTCGAAGTATTTTGATATTTTATTCACGTTTATAAAAGCTTGCTGTTTAAACGTGTTGATTTCACTTTGAAGAGGATGCATCTAGTGCAAGTTTGATAGAGCTGAGTTGTGCCTTGGAACTAGTGACTTACAATTCACGGTAAATGAGTGCGATACAAAGTGCAAATGGAAATCATGTGTAAAATCTGGTTAAGAAAAATTTTCAACCGAAGAAAGAGAATGCTTTCTAGGCCCTCTGGCATCTTTCGCTCAAAGAGTAACTGCAGAACTGAAATGAGCACAGTTGAAAAGCATTTTAGAAATTTCATCAAATGATCGTCATCTAATTCTACCAAAGTTCTGGCTTACATCGGTTGTAGCGTGAGGGTAGGCGGGAGCAAGCAATCATTGAAGCCTTGGTGCCATGAAAAAGCGAGCAGTTACTGTTTTATTTCGTTGTGGAAAATTGAAATTTATGTGGAAAAATAACGTGTAATAAACTTAATAAATGAAGACATCTTTTTAGTCCAGCCAGCTCATGGGTTCAGTCTCAGGCAAAACGTCAAATTTTCATGTAAATCCGTGCCAGAGATTCACTACCATATTCAGAGTATTCAAAATCTTAAACCAAATTGTTCGTCTTTCTAACTGCCTTAGACCATTTGGGTACTTGAATTTGTACAGCAAACTTACTACTTATTCAAAATTGGTGCAGTACTACAGACGTCCTGACGTATTGGTGCAGTTGCAATACAGCGATGCGACAATGGCTATGCACCAGCAAAAATGTCATGTTTGCTCATACAGCAGTTTTCATGCATCGTGGTAGGGCGCGCTACTGCAGTAATTCCTTCAGCAAGCTCCACTGAAAAGCACCGAACGGCACTGAACTGCTAGTGACACTTAGCAGGATGATATGTAGTACCATACGCTTAATATTCACAAGCCTGAACAGTTAATAGATTTAACCAATTCGCTGCAGCTGGTATCAACGGCGCAGTTCAAAACTACCTGCCTTTAAGCGTAGTATTCGCGAGGAGTCACAGAGGCGAATACGATAGATTTTCTTAGAGTTCAACGTTCAACGAAACTAAATGATGTCATTAAGTGCAGAATAAGCCTACTACATTTGCCTAAAGGTTGTGCTGAACTGCAGCGAACCATAGAAGATACAGCAGAAAATTTTAGGTAGGTAGCGTAGAGCCTTCATTATATTCGTTGTTTTAGCCTCTCGGTTATCAATTTTATCTATCTTACAGTGGAATTCAAGTCATCCATTCCATGTTCGCACGTGATCCCACAGACATCCATTCTACGTCCGCATGCAAGGCATGAACATTTCTTAAGGAATAATTTAAGTATAGACTCGAGTAAATGTTTCGGTCCTAAAATACCGAAAATAATTTTTGACATTCACACGCAGAAACCGATTGTGTCAATGAAACAGCCAACTTCCGCGAAAGCATCACGCTTAATGTCCAACATCTTTGTTGGCAGTCTTTTCTTCGTGATATTCACTATACGAACGTACAGTCAAAATTTGAGCGTAAGAAAACTGGTGTCATTTGCAGACCTCACCAGAGTTGATTGTGTCACCTGCTGGTGTGTCACTTGCAGACCTCACCAGAGTTGATTGTGTCACTTGCTGGTATGTCACTTGCAGACCTCACCAGAGTTGATTGTGTCACTTGCTGGTATGTCACTTGCAGACCTCACCAGAGTTGATTGTGTCACTTGCTGGTATGTCACTTGCAGACCTCACCAGAGTTGATTGTGTTGTAATATCTGATGACGGAGATCTACAGATGCGAATCTTCATTAGACGCTTGAGACCAAGATTTCGATTTCACGTACTTTTTGCGACAAGCAAAAGCGAAGGCCTAGAGTTCACTTACTTTTCAAATTTACCCCGTAAAGCTTAGTTGCGTAATAATTGTTTAGAACTGTCATTTATCATATAGAAAATTTAAAAGATCAACTTATAGATTTTGCCTTCAATTTTCTTACAGGAAATAATGCGAGAGCTGCAGCAACCCAGATACCAGAACTGCAGCAACACAGAGACCAGAACTGCAGCAACACAGAGACCAGAACTGCAGCAACACAGAGACCAGAACTGCAGCAACACAGAGACCAGAACTGCAGCAACACAGAGACCAGAACTGCAGCAACACAGATACAAGAACTGCAGCAACTCAGGGACCAGAACTGCAGCAACACAGAGACAAGAACTGCAGCAACTCAGGGACCAGAACTGCAGCAACACAGAGACCAGAACTGCAGCAACACAGGGACCAGAACTGCAGCAACTCAGAGACCAGAACTGCAGCAACACAGAGACCAGAACTAAACAGGAGGAGCTGTGGTGCTGCACGGTGTATGCTTGCACGCGACAAATCAAATAAAATGAAGTATAAAATATTAGTAATTTCTGTATTAACTTAAAATATTTATTGAATGTTAAATATAAATTAGGTACTGATATTGATTTATAATGATCTAGTGAAAGGTTAATTTCAATGACCAACCAGTCTCCAGACTAATGAGAATTTGTATCATTATCTCATCTACGTGTATTTCCTTTTCATATTCATGTACTTATTCCTAGGTATATATTTTAATTTGTTTTATATATATTTACCCCTTTTAAACTTTTTATAACTAACGCTTCATTTGTTTTTATGATGACTGATTTAGTGAAGTACAAACTCATAGAATAAGCTCCTACTTGTTTAGTAGTTTGATTATTCTATCCTGAGTTAATTGTTTTTATCGACTGCCAATTGTTTATTCATCTATTTATTTACTTGGTTATCTTTTCGTGCTGTATAGTTATCGATATTTTTCATAAATTAACATTGATACCAAGCCAACTGTAACTTTTGGAAGCTAAACCCTCCCTTAGTTAAAAAACAACTTTTTCGAAGAGAAGCAAAGCGATGGGAAATTTATCAAGTCAACTCCTAGCAAAACAATAGACAACCTCAGAAGCTGAGAGAAGCTACACAATCAGTACACCTAACAAACCGTTGTCTGCTGTTGCACTCAGTATAAAGTGTCAAGAGTTTAATATTATTCCTAATGTTGATACTTTATATTCTGGTGCCTGATATACACTAAGCTTAATTGAGTGTTGTATGAATCCAGAGTCATTAGTTTGTGAAATCAATTTTTAGAATTCCCTTCTGAGTTTCAGAATAAGACGAAGAGGGAAAGGTGAAAATGTACCGGTAGATCATCGATTTCCTTGATTTCCGAGGTATTCTGTGTGAGTTAGACCCTTAGGAATATGCGTGAAGTTTGTTAACGGTCTATGCAGTCACCTTGAGCGGTATATACGGCTCTGTACTTAATGGAGCGCACGTTCCTATAGTCATTGCTAAACTTTCACATTGGCTTCAAATCTCATTAAGAGCCAATTAACCGTCATAACGGCTCAAGTTTGAAGAGATTTTATGTGCAACGAAGAAGTTTTGAAGCACCGAGCAATGGTGGTATGAAGGAACAGAAAAAGGCTGAAAATTGTCAGAAATATTTCGAAATGAAGATTGTTTTCCATACAAAGCCGTCAAAACGATTATTGTGCTCTCAGAGGGGATTTGAAAACTGTGAGGGACGCGTAAACTTTCCGTAGAATTGCTTAGTTTCAACTACATCGAAATTATTCCTGGAAAATGTTCTGCTAGATTCGCGTGAGTCAAACTTATACCTCTAGGGAGAGTTAACATGTCTGCGAGTGGGCCTTGACACCCTTCCTTTAGGGTAACTCACAATTTATTTAGCCTTGCTGTGAAGCTGGAGGTAATCTTGTGCTTGCTTGACTTAGCTGCATTTGTTGAACGCAGATATTTTTGAACGCAGATGTTGTTGAACGCAGATGTTATTGAACGTGTTGTCGAACGCAGCTGTTGAACGGAGAGCTTGTCGAATGCAGATATATACCGCAGATATTATCGAGTGCAGATGTTGAACAAATGTTGAACGCGGATGTTATCGAACGCAGATGTTGTTTGATTATAACATATAATGGAATAGGAAAGAACGTAATATTTTTTATTCATATGGTCAGTTAAATCTTGAAATGTTAACTTGATTGCCCAAGTGAGTCTAAAGACGTGAACTCAATTGTGAATCCGTTCTCATATTTGAAATTCTGAAATTTAATTGAGAACTCCTTAAATCAGAGCGCTGAAGATGGTATGCGAAGAAAGATAGAATTATATACCATGCACTTTTTCTTGAATTTTCTGAAGAGAAAAACAGAAAGAAATTTATGTCCCCATAATATATGGCCAGCATTATTATACATATGTTATATAATATAATAATGTTTAGGTAAGTAAAATATGTTTAGTATTTTAGTAAGTATATATGTTTAGGTAAGTAAAACCCACTACTAATCCTGACTCAGAGCGCTTTTACTGAATATTCCACCCGTTCATGAAGCCGCCCGATGCATAGATTTCAATAGGGTAGCAATAACATAGATGGTCTCGTTGAAAAGTTAGACTGGGAAATGATTATCGGTCAGGCATTGAAGTTTTTTAAAAAATATATATGATTGCTCAATAATTTTACTTCAACTCCATTTACTCTCTAAGTTGCCATAACAAATAACTAAGGAAATGACTGCTTGCTGGAGAGGAGAATGACGTCATTCTATTTGGGGGTTAAATGATGTTAATTTATTTTTTATTTGTGTGAATCCAGTTATACCACATATTTTTAATTTTTGATGTATATCTGGCCATTCTGACCACGCACCGAATAAAACTATTTTGCAGCTTTGTTTGAAGAATGTAAAATAAAAAATAATGTTGTACATGAATATTTACTTTCTCAAAGTACTTATATCGCGCTTTCTTACCCGGTGTACTGGTCAATCACACTTATTTTCTTCCTGGATGGCGCTGGACGCAAGAACTGGTTAACAGCTTCAATTGCTACGTCAGTTTGTTGCTGGGAAAGTACCTGTCAAAACGCCGTTAATGCGGAACTGAGTTCGAGTTGGCATTATTTTGTGTTTTAGGAGTGAACATGCTTAGTTTCAGATCAAATAACGAACATGGAGGTATGGTGTGTAAGGAGTGGCTCTCTCGGTGAGAGTTTTCCTTGCAGTGGAGAATGACTGAAATGCTAAAAATGGATCTAATTCGAAAACCCAAAACGCTAAAATTCCTGGGCTGACTGAGGACAACCACCCACATCGACAGCAAAACGGAATCGTTTCGTTGACCCAAGACATCGACCGCAATACGGAATCGCTTGCGAAAGAAGACAATTCTGTGCATTTGGAAGGCTCAGATGAGTGGAATGCACGAAGCTTCAGAAACTAAGTGAAACACTGAATACCCATTGCTACCGTTAGCAACTAATAAATTTAAACCATGCATTGATCGTAAAGTGTTCAAATCAGGATAGAAGGCACGAAAAATGATTTTACTGCTTGACAGCTTTTCATTAAGAAGAGAAAGATGGGAGAGACATCAACAAATTTTGCTCCAATTTTGCTGATAATTTTGCTCCAAACGCCTTACTCATCAAACTTGGCCCTCCGAACGACCTCTTGTTTTTATCGACGTGTCACGCATTTTTCCATCAACCCTTTATCAATAACAAAGAAGTCAAAAAATGGCTTGCTGACTGGATCGCCTCAAAATTCGATTGATTTTTTGAGAAAAACATCCGATATTCGAACGGGCGCACACATTGAATAAATAAGTAGTTGCCTTCTCCCAAAGTATAACTTTCACCAGAAGAAATGATAAAAATTATTCAGTAGTAGACTAATCGTTTGATGAATTTTATTACTGTTTAATTATAATTCTTGAATAAGCATAAAGTACGGTAACCGATCTAGAACATTAACAGGGATTTTACTCTAAAAATAAATTTTAACCTTTCACATAACAAACTCATTATTCTTGTTTTAAAACAACCGCAACGACGCCATGATTCTGTGTGTTGCCGTTTTGGAGAATCGGGTGCAGTGTGGCTTTGTATGGCACACAATATACATATAGCCAAACTATTTTTTAATTCCCTATGTAGAAGATCAAAGTTTTGCCTCATTTTTCTCGCTATATATTAGAGCAGGGAGAGGTCAAGTGACTCAAAACGAAATACATGTAATGCTGCAGTAATTTTATTTAAAATACATGTTTAAACTTTATCAATGCAGCGAATGGTTAAAAACGAAAAGGATCAGGTAATAATGGACGCTCTTCAACTCGAGTTTACACTTCATTCTCTCTTTCTTAGGTTAAGAACGAGAAAAATAGGCCATTATGATACGATTGTAGAAACATAGCGATAAATAGAGATGTCCCATTTAAAAAAATATATTTCTTCCCTACTATAAAGCCCCCAATACAAATGTTCGTTTTAAAGAAAAATGTTTTTTTACCGCAATTCTCTTCCCGCCCGTTCACGTACTGTCACATTATTGTGCCGCAAACACGGCCTTAAAGTCACCTGAACGTGCCCGCCAAAATCAACATCGGCCGTAAATGGATTCCGCTATTACTTTGTTGATTCTTCTACGATCAGGTTCATCATATTTGTTTTTATTTTGATCCTGTTTTATTGAAGTCATGTGCGCCACACGAAGTACTTGATTTTCTTTTTTTTGTGCTGTGCGTTTGGTGGAGAATGTGATTTGAAAAATTTATATTTCTTTTGAAAAATAAGTTTCGGGTTTACTGGGTGCTCAGACTTTACTGAAAAACTGTCTTGAACAGGCTTTAAAATTTCATCTAATACCACCTCACTCACAATAAAACTAGGAAAATCATATTTTGACTGATTTTTGCACTTCAAACTATTTAGATAAAAATGGTATATCATTTTTTCAAGGAACTACTACTGAGTAAGGAACTACTACTGGGAAACGATTTTAGAGAAATTAACAGATGATATTTACAAATACAAGAGGTATTCCATGGAACAATTCAAACAATATATAAAGATTGTTTCAAGCTGTTGTATTATTTTCCTTGAGTGTACTACAGCGTTTGTGAGCGTAACAAATCTTAGCATGCGACCAATGCGTTACATTAACTTGAAAATGTTTTTTGTACGTCGACATAGTTTCATCTATAGTTTTTATTTAGAAGGTATTCTTCAATTCAATTCCCAAATGTCCTCTGCTTTCACACGATTCTGTTTAATTTTGGTTCATGTCTTCTAGAATAAATACATCAACTGCGGCAGTGTATTTTTAACCTACTTTGTACATAACCAACCATGAGTCAGATAACATTCACGAACATTTTTCAGCCGAGTTACATTCTGAAAAAAACTTCAAGAAAAGTTTAAAACACCTGACAGATTGTCATGAATCAGAGAGCTGATTTTCTCCGCCAGCTTTGTATAGAGATTGAAATAACAGCCTCAAGTGGACATAAAGACCCTACATTTAATGATTCTTTCTACCACAGAAGGAGGGTGAGACTTTAAATTTTTGAACGCGATTGAACCTGTAGAGGCAGAAACTTTTTATTCAGAGGGTGATTGAGACTCAAGACTCCAAAATAATCACTCAAACTCCAGACTCCGGTGGCTTTTGATTCAAAGAACGATCGAAACTCTGCACATTAGAGGGGCATTGAGCCTCCAGACGTTGAGAACGACTAAGGCCGGGAACAGTAGGCCGTAAAGTTAGTCTTCTAAGCCAGAAATGTGCGATATTCACAATAACGAAATCCCATGTACTCAATGATTGTTCACATGTGAGACTGACGCAGGATTTTCAAGCATTCAAGTCGTCGTAACAGTGTGTAATTTTTTTCAGTCGACGTGGCTACGCGACGTTCTGTAATCACGTAATAATTTACGACCCCGTAAATCGTTTGAAAAAACGGCTCCAGGATTGTCCTTAATTCCTTAGGTGATTGCTGGCAGGCCACATCTGCGCACCGTCTTCGTCTTGGAACTCTAGCTGTCCGCTCGACGCTCATTTTTTGTGATGAAAGTACTGTTGAAATGGATGAAAGTACTGCTGAAATGAATTAAAGTACTGCTGAAAAGAATGAAATTACTGTTGAAATGAATGAAAGTACTGTTTAAATGAATGAAAGTACTGTTGAAATGAATGAAAGTACTGTTGAAATGAATGAAAGTACTGTTGAAATGAATTAAAATACAATTGAAAGGAATGAAAGTACTGTTGAAATGAATGAAAGTACTATTGAAATAAAATCTGAAGCAAATAAAACGACAGGCTAGAAGATGCAACATGTCTTCTCTGTCACGTATGATGAGGCTCCAATTGTGTGAGCGTTGTGGTAAACTCGTGCGCAAGAATCCCATGCAAAACTTGTTAGCATCCAATCTTTTCGAATTTTCTTGGCTTTTGAAGTCATTGCAAAACAAAAGAAAATCATGAAAGCCTTTAGTCAGGAGAACATCACAACCTTTATTACTTTCTTTCTATGCGAAGTAAAGTTATTGA
The DNA here is from genome assembly GCA_014220935.1 of Platorchestia sp. MABIK. Classification (NCBI taxonomy): domain Eukaryota; kingdom Metazoa; phylum Arthropoda; class Malacostraca; order Amphipoda; family Talitridae; genus Platorchestia; species Platorchestia sp. MABIK. The sequence continues at coordinate 196,717 of JACJUY010000687.1, forward strand.
GTCCTTCGGAGTATATAGCAACACTCCTTCAGGCAACACTACTACAGGAAATACTACTACAGGCAACACTACTACAGGCAACACTACTACAGGCAACACTACTACAGGCAACACTACTACAGGCAACACTACTACAGGCAACACTACTACATGCAACACTCGTACAAGCAACACTCGTACAAATAAAATGACTCAAGGAGTAACCAAGAGTCAGTGAGTGCAATGTAATTTCATAAGTTTTCATACGTTCACCGCGTTTCCGTGGCTGTTAACGGTTGGTTTGGATAAGTTGTTCGGAGCAGAATTGGAATATCGGCTTTACTGCTCGATTACACTTCTATCTTTTCTAATAAATATAAAAAATACAATTGCTTGAAAACATTTCACCACGCATGATAATAGTTATTTTTTTGTAAAAAAATTCGCAAATCAGATAAATTGTCATTCATTTTTAGCGGTACGTAGATTATCAATTTAACGAATGGGACACATGTGGTCCAATACGCTGGGAATGTGCTAAACTGCACACACAGGCCACCAAATTGCGTTTCGTGATCGACTGCTGAGGAAGGCACGTTCGTTCAAAAGTACTCTACATCTCTGCCAAAAACGATGTCGAAATTTAGTCCTCTGCCACTTGGGCAGCATTCCCTTCAATTCGTTTTGCACGCAACTTGTGTAACATAGCTTCATGCGAGCTTTTAATAAAGGAAATTACAATAGCTCTGCGCTTTCATTTAAGGTTCGGATCAAGATGTTTACGTTTCAGATGAGCGGTGCCAAACTGACCTCAATTTCAGCATCGTATCATTGAAAAGGATTAGATTTCAATGAGGTTATTTTCAAATTAAAATCATTTCCGCAATCATCTCATTATATAAAAATTTCGCCATGAACTCAGCTTTAACCCCATTCGTTTTTCAATAGATACTCATGCAGTTCAGATTCAGATCATTCAAAATACCACATACAGAAATCAAGAGGTAAGCAGTGGACGATCAGCACGTAGACCATCAGTAAGTCGTAGATGCCGAAAACAACTGTTGCAGATATGTTAGTTTGTGAAATTGTAATATTGCATCAATCCAATTACAGAATTCACCAATGATTTTACTTAATTTGGAGAATTATGGCTCTAATAGAAGTGCTTTATTTTAATAACAATATGGCTGTTGTGATTAAGAAGTATGACGATCCAGAATAAGTCCACTTCGTGTCTCTATTGTTAGTCAATGTACAATACAATAGTCACAGTAGTGGCAACGTGAATATGACATACATAGCCACAATGTGTAGTGGCAACGTGAATATGACACGCAACAGCCACAATGTGTAGTGGCAACGTGAATATGACACACAATAGCCACAATGTGTAGTGGCAACGTGAATATGACACACAATAGCCACAATGTGTAGTGGCAACGTGAATATGACACACAATAGCCACAATGTGTAGTGGCAACGTGAATATAACACACAATAGCCACAATGTGTAGTGGCAACGTGAATATGACACACAATAGCCACAATGTGTAGTGGCAACGTGAATTTGACATACAACAGCCTATTTGCGTACACTTACGGCGTCTACGAAACTCATCAAATATCCTAGGACACTCACCAAATATTTTTGGATACTCATCAAAAACTCAGTAGTTTTGAGTGGGTTCAAAGATTAAAATCCGAACAGGTGATTTTTCTTTTGACACAAAAAGTGGAATTAGATACTTGCCAAACCAAAACTGTTATTGGATACTTGCCAAACCATAACTGATATTGGATACTTGCCAAACCAAAACTGTTATTGGATACTTGCCAGACCAAAACTGTTATTGGATACTTGCCAAACCAAAACTGTTATTGGATACTTACCAAACCAAAACTGATACTGAGTCATGGTAAAACCAAAACTAATATTGGATACGTGTAAAATCGACCAGTACGTGCATTTGACACCAGTATACTAATGACGCCTGCCGGCAGTTTGCACTAACTGCACATACAATTTGTATATCCAGCAGCCTCTTGCAGGCGCATTACAGCGCCTGAGTAGCAGCACAATCGTCGGCGAGCAGCTAAGAAAACTTCAGAAACAACATTCAACAAAAGACAACTCCACGTTTGACAACGGCCTCACAAAAAAAAATCGTCGCAAACTAAGAATACACAACAGATGACGCGAAACCACAGCAGATGGCGCAACAGCAGCAGCAGGGTACGCCAGGCGTAAGACGGTGAAGCGAAAGGATTTCTACAGCGGCAGAATCTACTGAAATAGAACATCTCAATCGGGGGCTGCTTCTACTTCAAATGGGCCGCTGCCCCTGCCCCCTCGGCCGGCCCCTTAACAGCTACTGGAAGTGGTGAGCGCGACGGAGTGGAAAATTTCGACCTCTGCTTCACGACCTCTTCTTTACCGGGTGTTGCTTCACGCACCACTGCGCACCTGTGCTGTAGCGCACCACTGCGCACCTGTGCTGTAGCGCACCACTGCGCACCTGTGCTGTAGCGCACCACTGTGCACCTGTGCTGTAGCGCACCTGGTGTAAATTTAAATCAATTCACCTGCTCGTATGTCTCTTACATTCAACTGAATATAAATACTTTTCTTTCGAATGAATGCATTTCATTTTAACATATGATCATCTGTCACTGCCCGCTGTAGCTCAGCATTGAGCTCCTCTAATTCAGCTATAAAAACAAAACAAAAAAGGTTTTATTAGTGAGCTACTTCAATGACAAGTTCTGGGTTAAAACCACTTCACTCAAGTATTACAAATTGTACGTGGTTAAAAAAACTTTAAAAAGAATTAAACTTACTCGCCAATCAATTTGCACGCACTCGTATGTTAAAATTTAGGTGATATATGGCGGCTGTCATCATATTTGTTTTTTTTTCGTTTAAGCCTCGGATTAGTTTATTTAACTCTGTGTATTAATTTTGTAAACATTGTATGAATTTGTTAACATCGTATGAATTTAGTTAACATCATTTTACATTTAAAAAACATTCAATATTTTTCTAGTAAACGTTGCATTAAAACAAAAAAAAAATTTTTTCCTGTTTTTTCGTTTTTTTTCATCTTAAACATCGTATTTGTGGGGAGACTTATGAAATTCTAGACTCACGTGCGGCAAGCTTTTACGATATCATGTTGATGTATTTGTATTATCAGGTTATGGCCTTACCCTTCAATGAAATGTAGTGTCCCTGCTCTGGTGCGAAGGTCAGTTGTTAAGTTTTCAGAGCGCTAGTTTTCCTTTTATGTGGCGTAGCATCTGTGTTGAATGAAAGTAAATAAGAAAATAATTTTGCTACCAGGTTCACTTTTCACGCCTGTACTTGGTGGTGGCAAAGAACGTCAAATTAGCTGGAGAGAGAACAGGAACACTTTTTTCAAGACGTAACCCAAAACTGTGAAAACCGTATCTGTTGAATGCCGCACATGTTAAATACCATACCGGTTGAATTCCGTACCTCTTGAATACTGTATCTTTTAAATACCGTACCTAGTGACTACCGTACCTTTTGAAAACAGAAATTAGGTAGAGGTGAACAATTTCCTCACCAGTAACGCTTATTTTACAAAAAAACATGGATTGAGGGAGTGCCTTGAATTCTGCGGGTGTACTCAATTGCGTATCGCAAATTATGTATGTAACTTGAATTTGGTGACTATTCCTAATATTCGTGAGTTACCTATATTAGCTGAGTATATTTAATTACATGTGTATCCTAAATTGCATGTGTATCCTGAATTGCATGTGTATCCTGAATTGCATGTGTATCCTGAATTGCATGTGTATCCTGAATTGCATGTGTATCCTGAATTGCATGTGTATCCTGAATTGCATGTGTATCCTGAATTGCATGTGTATCCTGAAATGCATGTGTATCCTGAATTGCATGTGTATCCTGAATTGCATGAGTATCCTGAATTGCATGAGTATCCTGAATTTCATGAGTATCCTGAATTGCATGAGTATCCTGAATTACATGTGTACCCTGAATTGCATGTGTATCCTGAATTTCATGAGTATCCTGAATTGCATGAGTATCCTGAATTACATGTGTATCCTGAATTGCATGAGTATCCTGAATTTCATGAGTATCCTGAATTGCATGTGTATCCTGAATTGCATGAGTATCCTGAATTACATGTGTATCCTGAATTGCATGAGTATCCTGAATTGCATGTGTATCCTGAATTGCATGAGTATCCTGAATTGCATGTGTATCCTGAATTGCATGTGTATCCTGAATTTCATGAGTATCCTGAATTGCATGTGTATCCTGAATTGCATGAGTATCCTGAATTGCATGAGTATCCTGAATTTCATGTGTATCCTGAATGCATGAGTATCCTGAATTGCATGTGTATCCTGAATTGCATGTGTATCCTGAATTGCATGAGTATCCTGAATTGCATGAGTATCCTTGTAATGATTTACAAATCAGATACCCTACGTCGTGTTTAAATAAACGTTACGAAGAAGGGAGCGTTTGGCCAACGA
>JACJUY010000688.1:6933-20650 GCA_014220935.1 Platorchestia sp. MABIK
GGGAAGACTGCATGAGCTGCGTAGCACAACCCTAGTTTTCACGAGAATGTGAACGGATCAAAAAAAACCAACAGACGATATTTGATACATGTTTGCTTATTTCCAAAGCCGCAGATAAATGTAATTTGCCACGCGGCGTATTTCTCCCGCTTTTGTTTCCATGGCTTCCCAAATGCCGAGCAGTCAATGCGTTAGTTGCTTAAGCGCTTCCTCTTCTGGTATACTGATAACCAATTCATTGGAAACATGAAAAATGGTCTTAGACTCCGCAATAGTTAGAAACTAGTAACTAAATGAAGAGAGATGAATTCATGACCTTCAATGAAAATATAACGGTTTTCTTAGCTCAGTGTGGCCCCAGGTGCCTTATGAATAAGACCACAGCTGAACTCTCGTAATATTTACTACTCGTTTTTGTTTTTGAACGACTACGAAATGAAAGCTGAAATATAATGCAGTTTATTACTCAGTTATGGCGGCTTAACAATCGTTTAACTTGTACCAGTTTTCACGTGATAACTTTCAAATAAAATTGCAAAATATTTTTACTAAAACTCTGTCAATCTGTAAAATTCACAAACTCGGTTAGTTTGTAAAATGTAACCTTTATTTGTTGCTAACATCATTATCTGGCTGAAAATATACAGCAAATATTTGTCGTATTTTGATAAAAATCTAAATCTTACACCTAGGGTACAGCAGACGCAATATAAATATTCAAAATCGCATTACAAGACGACTAGAGAAGCAAACATTAAACATCAACAACATGAAATCACTGTAAAAGATGACGAGACAAAAACCATTACACAACAGCTCGATGTTCAGTTGGTGTGCAATGCTTCTATTGTTTGAAAATGCTCTTTTTTAGCCACATAATACACAAATTTGTATTTAAATATGGGTCTTCATTAGATGGCTTGCAGCTATGATCAATACGGAAATGATGGGAATAGAACTTTGATCTTCGTGCGCTGTTAATTCATTATTCAGCAAGAGTCATGCCCGTGTAATATATATTTAGATACTTGCATTCTTTTCTCTAACTGATGCATCCCATTGACTCTGTTCAGATTATTCACCCACTATCTGGAACTATCGTTTTTACTAAGAAGTCACTGATTTTATACTCTAATAATGTATACAGACGATGATAGCCTTATCCGGATCTGTTCTTTTAAAAAATTTAAGTACTATTCTTATAAACTTGCTCGTATAACCTGGCAATTTTCATGCATTTAGTTTTTATTTAATAAATTCAAATGACGACTATCAAGACCAAGATTATTGCAATTGCTAAGAATTCTCTCGATAAGCTACCGATTGATCTACTAATTATTATTAAATTATAATCAATTAATCTAATTATTATTATTATTATTAAATTATTCATTACATTGTTATTTATTAGCAAACGTGACTATTAGAATTTCTGATTGAAAATTCGCTCAGTTAAAGCACACATTGTTATAGCTTCATTAAATAATCTATACAAGACGGCATATTTATGTACTTGCAAAAGATCACAACCAAAATTTGTGATTTCTTACACGTGGGGAGGCCTAACATGTCCGGGAAATAACGAGAAACAACTTGAGAAGCCTCGATTAAAAACATCCATAAATGCTAGCTTCTCAAGTACACTCAAATTATACATGAAATTGAACACGAATTTACCGTCGTCCAATTCCTTAACATCTTCTACTGCTTTACACTCTACTTTCATGAAAATGTCATGCACGCATCTGCCGTACAATTTTGGTTTAGCAGGCATGGTACTAGAGCCCAAGTTTTCCACATTGGGTACGGTAAGTTAAAAAACGTTAAACGTTAAATGTTCAAACTAACGAGGAACCCATACCCACACCATCTATCTGGTGGAACAAGTTTCTATCAATATTATGAAAAGAAGCTTCAGTTGTGCAGATTGTGAGAAATTGCTTCTAAATAGGACTTAGAAACAGATTAAATAGAGAAAGATCATCACCATTAAGAACGGAATTTAAAATTTAATCAATCGTACCAGAAACCGGTACATTAGTGAATAACGATTTAATTCATGATAATGCTATTATTCTACTTAGAGATTTACTAAGTAACAAGGCAACGACTTCACAAGTTAATCTTAGTGTATACTTCTGAGAGATATTAAGCGTTATAGTTCCATTCAAGGGCAGAACAACGAAATAAATGACGGCAGGAACCTGAGATAATATTGGCCTCAACTAAAGATCGTTCTGATTCTCATGAATTTTGATGTTTCCGTAGTTATAGCCACGTTGATATTGACATTCCATTTTTTCAAATTGTAAGGGTCTGGAACAGCACTAAGAATAGAAATGAAATAATTTCGTCTGTCTTTTGTGTGGGATCCCGATGCAAGTTCGACTCTTTATTCCTTTACCAGGAGTTCAAGACGAAATTTAACAGAAGCTTTTTTCAACCGGACGATCAACAATGAGAAAATGAACTCGTACATCGTCAATACACAAAACACTCACCAGCACGGGAACATTAACTTAGAACTAATAAAAAATCAATGTGCTACATTCTACCGCAGTTGCGAAATTTTCGATTCGAATTTACTTTATCACTCATTTCAAAACCCTACGAACAACGTTATGCATTCACTCCTCGTTCACAGATGCGCATTATAGTTCTAGAATGAGAACCGTCCAACTGGACTGTGCAATCGTCCCACAGAATGAGCGGTGCGACGCCGTTTACCAACACTGCAGCTCGGGTGCTGGTCGGGCAATTGGCCGAGTCAAGAAGGCAGTCAAGCGTGGAGACCAAGTTGGTCTGTGCACTGGCACCCGTTTCGAGGAACTGTTCTCTACTCTCTGCTCACCGTGCCTTCTATGTGTCGTTTCATGGAGTTACATTAGCACAATTTCTTAACTTAACTTTAATGATTACAGAAGGGTCCCAATTGCATTCCTGGAAAAAAATTAGCAGAACGATACACGCTGTAGCGCGAGCAAGGAAAAATCCGAGTTCCCACATCGAATGCAAATGCCGCCGAAAAAATTAGGGAACAATCGCTGCGAGAAAGACCAGCGTCCTGAGCAATACGCGCGGGAATGCCCCGCAAAAATTTGACTGCATCGGACTGTTGCAGCCTCGAATTGTATTTCTGATTAGGTTTGACCGCTGTGGCGCCGCGGTGCAGATTTCATGCATAATGCAATTATGGTCTTAAATTCTGCATCTGTGGCATCAAAATGAGTCAACTGGAAGCGCCTGGCCGGAAAAATACATAAACGGATTTTATATTTCTAGCTTTGCATCGCCGCTGCAGGAACTGTAGCGTTGCTTCATTTCTAGTGCGTCAGTTAATAGAGTTTTGACTTATTTGAGCAGTTCCATCATCTGTGTATGCTGTTAGTAAGGTTCATTTCTATTTGTAAGCATGAAACCAATTCAACGGTCCAATCATGATCATGCTGGAGATCTAGTTCTATTTTGAATACATCATCGAATGAGTCACGTATAAAATGAGAAACTCTTTTTTTCATGACAGGTACTGTGATTTAATTGCTCTACCTTTTTGTTTTTTATTGTATATGAATTACATGCTCAAGTTATTTATACAAATATCAGCACCATTTTAGTGGCTGAAAAATAGGATATTAGCATCATGTTTGAATGGATATGGATATAAAACAAGTGTGACTCATGCTTCTTCCTCTTTAGCAATTTCCAACATACTGCAAATATTCCTACTCTTGCCATGTGAATTTCTTTCCACTGACACCTGCTTTTACTTGAGAGCATCTTAAATGTCCATTCTTTCGTACGCATAAACTAACATTATAAGAAAACTCAAAGTATTTTTCTTTAGGGAATATTAGTGTAAGTGCATATTGAGATTTACGAATAAACTTTCCACATCCGTGTCAAGCAACCTAAGTAATCAGAAAATATTCATCCATAACAACTAAAGTTTAGATAATTACACCATTGAATTTTTGACACGAGTCAAGATGTTCTTCAAGGCTGCTCCTGCGTTGGCTTTGCATCAGTTGGAGGAGGCTTCTTGACTACGATAAAAAGTGTCCAACGGAATGGTAAAGTATGTTACAGAAAAAAAGGCGCGGTGACTGATTGATTTTCTGAACTAGTGGGTTTGAAGCGAGTCTGCATTGATTCACAGGAAAAGCCTAATTTACAGATGGGTGACTGCTAGAGTTAATGTGAAGGCATCAACATAACGGGGATGTGCCGCCTTTGACATTTTGGGTTTTAATTTAAAGATTTTTCTACACCAATAACATCTGAGTCTGAAAAGAATATTTGCCAGTTATTGATGAAATTTAAATGGATAAAAGAATAAAAGGGTATGCTAAAAAGTCAACATGAATGAGACTGCACTGATGTTATATCTCAAGGCAAACCCTAGAGGAATGGCCATGAGATGTAAATAAAAACCAGATTTGAAATGGTATTGGAATTTTCTGATTCATTTTAAGAAAGAGCTTACAAATAGAGTAAGAGAGAAGCAGAAAAACCTGAATGGAAATATTTCCATTTTTACACTGAACGAAAGTCAACGATAGTTTACTAGATAATTTTATTTTGGAAGCTAGACTCTGAGTGAGAAACTAAATTAATTTGAGAGAAATATACCGATTGATCATTCTATCTGGCGTGACTTGAAAATAGCAAATAGAAGACAATTTAAATATGGATATCGAAAAATAGTATAAATGACTCATTTAAAAGATATTTTTAAAACTCGACTAGAATGAAGGGATTTTCCTTTTATCTTATCAGGAACGCTTTGTAAACGAACAATAAACAATTAAAAATATATATATCATTTTAAAAGTTCGTTTTTGAAACTGTTTCCTTAGGCAAAATTTATGAGGAAGGAATTCTATCATACCTATTGAATATTTCCTGAAAAAATTAAAAAATGCTTCCTCATAAAATTTAAATCTTGCCAAAATTTAGATGTTCCTTAACAAGTTGAGCAATTGTAAAGAGCTGACTCTAGAATTTATTTTACTTTCGAAGTCTACGAATCTTAGTCAGGAAAAGACAGTTCTGACAATAGCGGCAGCATCACTGCATCCAGAGTTCCATTCATTTAAAATTTACGTACATGATACAGTTGCATTTGTAAGTTATATGAGCTTCTTGCAATTTTTCTAGCATATATTTGAAGAGTTTCATGAAAATAAACTATCTATGAAATTAATTACCTTCGACTTTCTTTAGATCGAAAGGCCTCAATGATGAGTGAAATCGTATGTTTTGTCCTAGGTAATGTTTGCGGCTAGCCAAGCTAATAGAATTTAAGTAATAATTTTTATTGCTGTTTAATGATGACTTTCATCAAGCCATTTTTAACAGAGAGTCAATGAAATTTTTCTTAAATTTTTGCGCTCATACTCAGTTGATTCATCCAATAGAATAGAAAAGGTGCGATTCCATTCCAAATAATTAGGACCTCCAGAACCTCGTCATACTGGATGTGGGTCGCCTTTTACAACGCGAGTGATATTAATAACTAAATATCGTTGAGTGAAATTATGAAATATAATGCGTAATCTTTCTTGTCACCAAGCGATGATTTATTCTAAACGAATGTAAATTATATCAAACACAGTTAAACTAAACATGTTGCCGTTACCGCAGTTTCTCAGGAGATTGTGAATCATCCGAAGTCAGTACGTCGGCAGCCTGAGTAGAGTGAAGCAGAACAATCATTGTAGATATTGAGTTCTGTATTGCGAACATGAATATTTGCAATTCAGATTTCCGCCTCACACATGCACGCAATTGCATTTCTCCCTTACAGGTCAAATTTTGCTTATTTTCCTTTACTCCCCGAATAGGCGGTTCGAGGCAACTGAAGACCGTCGGCATGGCGCAGGTCTGCACCGCACGAAAGCACGATGCCCGCAGCAGCACAAGTTGGGCAGGACTTGCAAGCTCGAGGCCTCGACGGCGTGCACTAATTAGTGCTTCCGATGGCTGCAGCCAAACAGACCTGAAGCGCTCGCCAAAATGAGAGTTAACTTGCTCTAACTTCTCCTCAGATTCCCTCAACTTGCCTCAATTAAGAACAAATTGCCGGAGGAATCTCCTGCGTTCGAGAGAGAAAACGTTCTCAGGCGAGTGAATGACGGAAGATAGATAGCTAACTGGATGCCAAAGGTCACTTCGACTTGGATATGAATATTGTTTTGTTACTAAGTAGATATTAGAAAAAATATGAGTAGTGGATGATACGAAGATGACGAAAAAGAATCCAAAGTAAGTCATGAAAAATTTCTATCCAACGTGATGACGCATGCGCACCCTGAAAAGACTTATTTTAGCATGAACAGTTTGTGTTTGGCAAATTTGATTTCCTCCTTTGAATTCATTGATTATGTGAATGTTGGGTCGTTTTCTTTCCGACATGATTATCGCCCAATTCTAAAAATGATGTGCTGCTTTAATGGTTTATTTCTTTAAAATGCATTTAATGCGCCTACTTATTTCTAAGTCAAAATCTCAAATCATAAAAACACTATATCATCAGTTTTTGGTATCCTTAAGTCGGCAAAATGTTTCTCATAGCAAAATAATTGTTCACCCTGATTAATGCAGCATAAATTAAAATACTGCAGCCTGGTGCTGAAAAGTGAGGAATTTCAAGATCTGGAAAAAGAGATTGTTGGAAAACACTTCAGATTATGGGAATGAATGTCAATTTCCTAATGACCCTCACCACGAGCCAGATACCTCGCAAAATTGTCTTAGCCGAATTTCATCGTTGAATAAATTCATGAATAATTTTTACCCTTCCTTGTTAAAACAGACTTCATGCCCACATCGATAGAAAGTAATTTTAAACAAATACATGTTACGACTCTCAACAAAACATCACATGACAAGTCAATCACTTGCTCTAAATCAAATAAATAAGTTTAATATTTTACGAAAATAAATATGAAGACAAAAATCAAATTTTGATCATCAACTAAGGAAGCGGACTTAATTGAAAGAACTTTAAGTGATCTAACAAATACCGGAGAGAATATAAGAAAATCTCAAATACTCAATGAATAAATCGGTGTACCTTGTATTACAATCACTTTAGAAACTATCAATTGCTATGAGAATTATTTGCGAATTTACTGTGTCATGTTTCATTATGTTGCAATAAAATTACGATTACATTACATTGCGATCTGTGTCATGCTTCATTACGAAAAAATACATTACATGGGAATGTCGAACCAACCAACTTTAGCATTTTACCAAAATAAAGCCTTTATCATGACTGAATGAACTTTTCGCTTCCCAGTGCGAATGAACATTTCGCACCCCACATCCGGATTGACGGTGACCTATAAATGCAGATTAAAAACCAAGTAAACTCATATTCATCGTTTCTTAAGCCCAGGAAATAGCGAACGAATGCTGACATTGCGGACTATTCCATTACTGGATTAGTGATAAGTGCACGGTATAATGATGAGAAACGTAGTCGATGTTGTGTGCCCACGACGCTAGGGCAATCTTGCCAAGCTCCATAATGTAACGCTGGGCGGAGTGGGCTAGCAGCTGGGTGGTGTGGGCAGGCAGCTGGGAGGTGTGGCATGCAATTGGGAAGTGTGGGCTGGCTGCTGGGAGGTGCAGGCTGGCATCTGGGAGGTGTGGGCTGGTAGCTGGGAGGTGTGGACTGGCAGCTGGGAGGTGGGGGCTGGCAGCTGGGAAGCGAGAATGTCACCTCCGATGAAGTATGAAGGTCGAAGATATTGGAAGGTGAGGCAGAAAGCTGCTGGTAGTTTCATTGAAAAAATTTACATGAAAATCTATTTATATTTTCGCTAGAATAATTGTGGATTTTTGGAAAGTTTCTATGCCTCTGGGAGATTTCAGCAATGTAGGAAATTATTTCAATTATATTTCGGTAAGGATATGTGGAAAAAATTCATCCTAAATGTCATATTAATTTTTCTATTTATGGTTGCAATCTTTTTTTTTATCTTTTTCTTTTTTTAGCAAAAGCCAATATTCGAATTTTGATGAATAAATTCTAAGCGTAAAAACACGTTGTTTCAGTAACAATTTTTCTGAAACCTACTGGTGAAACTCGTACCAGACACATTCCTCTCTCAAATTTGGCGCGATGCAAATTCTTCACCGTTCATCCTATTCTTGCAATCCTCGATCAGCCTGCGTCGCACTCGCCGCTCCGCACCAAAGTCGCTTTACGGAGATCGCTTCGTTGCTCCGTGCGTGATTCCCTAGCACGGGCGTCGTTGAGGAGACTGATCGGCTCTTCATCTTTTTCGAAAAGCCCGATACTTTTGGTTGACTGGGATCCCATAGCACGAACAAGCTTGTCTCTTTACTCCTGTAACGACGGAGCGCCATCAGTGTATTGGCGTCGCTGCCGCGTCGCTGGCAAGTCTGACTTGCAGCGTTAGAGACAACTTCACTTAGTGAAACATGAGATGTATTTACCGTAGATTACAGCACATGCAGGTAAACGAGCATGAGCAAATTTGTACAAGTCAACGAGTACAGGGTATGTTAATTAGTCAAGACTTAGACTCACCCCTGTCTCAACATTTGTAGTGAAAATGTCATCCAAGGAGATTTTATGAATATACCATATGTGGAGCGATAGGTTTTTGGAAATACGCACCGCACACCAATGGTCAAAAGACGATCACTCTTAGTTTACAGCCTTCCGACACATGCATCCTTAACAGAGTAAGAAAAATGAATCACGTATTTTACAGTATTCTAAACTGAGCACAAGACTTTCCCATACCAAAATGACGTATTATGCAGCCAAGCTTCCACAATTTAAGTCACGTACGGTCGTTTTTGGTCTGTAAAACGGAAATTAATTCCATTTTTTGTCACTCTGTCAAGTGAAGAGAACTTCAGCGACCAAGAGGGAGAATGGAAAAAAGAGAGGTAGCGGCTCGGCCGCATTGCCACAGGGCACTAAGGTCATTAGAGGCGTATTTCCTTCGGCAACTTTGCTCATAAGTCGTCGGTTTGTGTCTCTCTGTCTTGCCTCGAGTTATCACCGCAGACCAGCGCTGCCCGCAACCAATGGCCTTTCCTAAGCTCTCAGCCACGATAATACGGCACAACGCGGCTCTTTTTTATATTAGTTGCGGTGTTGAGCGTGGTCAGCGAGTCCATTGTGTCGCCTCGTAACACTTCGGGCACCGGACAAGGCCCACCAAGCTTTGATGTACTGCGGAGGTGCTTTCCGAACTGGCAAACACAAACTGAAATATTGTGCTTCTTCGATGGGGTGGAAGCGATGTGCAGTCTTTCGTTTAGCTTCCAGTGTAGAACAGTCTGTTGAGACTTTGAAATTTATGAAGTGATAGGCTTCAGTTGGCACTGGCATGCAGCAATGACATTACTTAATGTTGGTAAAATAAATGTCACAAAATACCTTAACACTGTTTTGAATTTTTTCATAAAAATACAACCCTAGGAATTTACACTTTGATGCGAAATCAAGGAAAATTATAGTTTAATTCGAAGTTCCTAAAATGATGCGATATGGTTTTCAATGAATATAATTCCTCATTAATTCGTTAAACCTTTTTTATTGAAAAATGTTACTTTATGAAGGATAGAGCTCTGTACAGGTGTTGAAGGGCGTCAATAACGATTAGGCAGAGCACAACATAAAACGTCTTTTTATTTAGAGAGAGCCTCGTTACAACTTATAACCTCATGTGGGGTTGACCGTCAAGCTAAACTAATCTCATATAATAACGAACAATAAATGTTACTCCTAGGCGAACACCGTACAAGCTCTACACATAAAACTTCCACAGAATAACTGTACGAGCGCAGTAATGAACTGAAAAATTGAGCTGCAAACTTTGATCAATATTTTCAGCAGGAAAAACACAAATGATATAAGTTCTTCGAATGCGATTGGTCATCCTGTAATAAACTTGGATTTTAAGGTACCTTTTTTCCCAGTGGTAACCAGAACATTCGCAGGTGACAAAATTAAATAAAATTTTCATTTCTAAACAGCTATTCAAAAATAAAAGGCAGGAAGTTTTAAAATAGGTGCCTGTTTTTGTACATCATAGTTTGATGTGCTAGTGACATATGCGTTAGAGGTGATATAGGCGACTATCGCATGTCAATTGATGGGATATCCTCAATTATTAAAGAAATTCGAGTTATCACTTCAGAGAATCTTCCATCTAACATTTGAAATAAAAATGTATCTCCTTTAAGTACTTCATGAACGCATTTCCAATCAAACTATTTCGTTCATTTAACTCACTATTTTACTTTAAAATTACTTTCAACATTGGTGCAGTTGTTGATACCGTTAGAAGTTATTCATAATGATCCCTTTCGCTCCCCAAAACTAGTAACAAATGAATTTATCAAGGCCCTCTTCATGCCACGAGTGATTTAACGAAATACTAATTCACTAGGAAAAATTTACGTTGTACAGTGTGGCTATCGGACTGTAATTTTTTGGAAAATTAATGAGTGTTAGAAATTTTGAACACTGAAGAACATGTGTTCAATAATCTTCACAGCGAGTAGTCCTTTTTTACTTGGAAGTGACATTTCACGACCAAGATTATTACTACTCAAACTGAACACGTTCAAAGCACTTGAGCGTTTTTATGAGATGCAAAATTAAGCGTTCAAGCAAAGATTACAAAGAAGCGTGTTCTATGTAAGCGTAACGCTCAAACGTAAGTGTATATGTACATGACGAAACTTGTATGATTTTGCAAAGCTCTCATGCGGTCACAGATGCATATTTTATAGAGAAACAGGGAAGAATTATGAAAATATTTAGTGACACGTAATATCTTCCAAAATTTTGATACACACTTCTTGAAGCAACAACGCGCACATTCGAATTTAGTAAATAATCAATTACATTTCTCCAAAGAGGTTGATATCCATTTAACTAAAACACGCACGATTCATTCAATTTAATTTTCAAACCCACTTTCTGTTTAGTATATTGAAATGAGGTGCATTTCCTATTCATTTTCTCTGTCTTTGAATTGATTTTGACTAAAGTTCAATGAAAGCGACGAATTAGAATGTCTACGCCCTGAAGAGCCCGTAATAAACTCGGAAAAAATTTCTGTCCGAGCTTGGACATTGTAAAGAAAGTGAAAATACTGAGCTATGATTTTACCCCCAGACCTTCGTACAGTATTTGGTAATAATTTCAGGTTTCGTGCGGGAATCTGAATACGTTCGCTGTTTCTCCAGAAAAATAGTATAGAGAGCTAAGTTCACAGACGTTTGTTTAGTTGCTTCGAATGACAATCTTGTCTGAGGCTACATTTCAATTGGCTGCTTCCACGAGAGAACAATTGTTCTGAACAATAAGCTCGGTGTGGGTGTCAACCGGAACGTGAGTGGCGAGTGATGGCACGAGTGACGTCGGAACAGATGGTTCCCTCACGGCGGCTCCTCATGGATATGCATGGCAACGACCGACTAATCTGCACACGCATCTACAAGACTGTAAAATGAAACAACAGTTTAAAAATAGAATGAACAAAATTATATTTGGAACAGATTATCCATGTTCCGCAATTTCATGTAATGTAGTAATAAAATTTTCGTTCAAATTCCAAAGTTTATCGAGTCAATTGGGGAAGAGCAGAAAAAAGCAAAGGAATGTCAGTAATTCATAAATTTATCCAGTACTGAAACTGGGAATGGAGAATCATGTCACTACTTCCTGTGTTTTGAGCAGTAATGCAAAAATCCATGATCAATTAACAATGCTGATTTTGGTTTGCTTGATGTAATTTAGACTAGTCAGTATTTGTTTCGAAATATAGAGGATGAAAAATATTGTCCTCCGGCTGATACCGAAGGAACAAATGTCTGTATTCCTTTGGGGAGCCTGTATTGGCTATCTCAAAATCGAAGAGAGAGATCGATTTCTTGTGCAAACAAGGAGCAGAGGAGAGTGATGTCGGAACAAAGCATGAAGCTTTAGAAAATCTTCTTCTGAAAAAGTTGCCAGTATCCAATGAACTTGATACGAACTGAAACAAAGTATCTGGTTGGCAAATTTAGAACTAAACACGAGAACAGGAAGTGCAGCAGCGCTCTAATTAAACTAGTTTGGAGCGACACTCCGTAATCACCGCAGGCTGTCGGTAACTCCCGTCCTCTACGATAATGACGCTTCCAATATGGCTCTCGTAGCTGCCTCTCCTCCTCACAACCACCCCAATACTAATTTTTATTACGGAACAACTTATCTCCTTAATCTCGTAAGGGACTCAGCTTTGGAACATAAACTAATTTGCTTGCCATGTTAATATTTGATGAGCATAAGAGGCATAGTTTGCTTGCCAGCGTAGCAGCAGCCGATGAAGGCGCTTATCGCAACCACGAGCTCTAGCTTCACCTCACGGACAAAGCCGAGTGTGCTGCCTCTCACGACTAATTACTCAGGCCAGACATGATCTTCACTCTAAATTATACAAATTAAGAAGAGGAGCAGGAAGGGCAAGAGAAGCTAGCACTGATGTTTGTTGGGTCAGATTTTAGAGAAGCTCATTCTGTATTTGCAAGCTAATTGCTGACATAACAACAATGCATTCAGCGTTAGAGTCGCCTTCCAACACTGGTGAGTGTGCACATTAATGCATTCAAGTTTTTTTTTAATTAAACCAACTTCAAGAAAATGGTAGCCTGTTTGCTACAACCTGACTTCTGTGAAGCACAAACGACACTCTTGCTATTTGACATTATCTAAAAATACAGGTATACAATGTACGTCGTACTAAGCTTTGTGTCCCCTAATGACATTATTCCTTTAAGAAATATCCTGAAAACTTCGTTCAACTAGCAAATGACGCGCTAGAATGATGGCAATTTTCATTATAACTATAACTATCATTATACATCAATGATGATTCTAACGAATGAGGTTAATAATAACCCAGGATGCCAAATATTTGCAAAAGAAGGAACAATGTAAATAAACGTGAGTTTTTTAATTCTCATGTGCCTCTGTAAATCTTTACGAGACGTCACCTGTGAAACGACGACACCATATTTTTATCAAGCAAGAAAACACCAACCCACGCAACTTTTCTACCCGAAATTGCCAGGCAGTTTTATACAGCAACTTCGCTTTGCGATAACTAAATGCACTGTGACATTCAAATGAAACTTTTGCTGAGATACTGCAATTTGCGAGACTGAAATTAATCGACGCTAACGATTCTGCAGTACATCATCAAACAGGCTTTCTGCGTGAACGCTCGAGTTATTTCAAAGGCCTGCCAGCTGTTCTTCCAATTAAGAGAAATTTGCATCCGCGTAAAAACAATTCCAGGCCAACAAGAATATTTAGCTCTGTTCTAGTGCTCATAGTTTACAAGAGCAGAAATTGCAAAACTTTTGATTTTACTGGTTGGCATATCGTCATAGGTATGCGAGCGTAAAAGTAATTTATTCGTAGGAAAATCGTGTGCGCATTACATATTCATAAACCCTACGTCTTCGATAAGAACTTTACGAGAAGGGTGCGCCTCGTGGAATTGATGCATCATTTTATGGAGAAATCGATTAAATTGATTCAAAGCTCGAACTTTTTAGGGGGGAAAATTATGTTGTATTGACTTGAACTCTAAAACCTACCACCAATGTAAAGTTTCTAAGCCGAAATAACTAACACTACTTGTTATGCGACGCAATGCAAAAACTTACT
>JACJUY010000688.1:21288-45684 GCA_014220935.1 Platorchestia sp. MABIK
GTTGTATTGACTTGAACTCTAAAACCTACTACCAATGTAAAGTTTCTAAGCCGAAATAACTAACACTACTTGTTATGCGACGCAATGCAAAACTTACTATCCCATTTTTTTAAATTCTCTAGAAATATGAGCGGATGGCAGCGAATAAAACTTGGAAGATGAACGCCAAATTCACTGTTTTCTCTTCGCAACTGACAACAGCACCAGGCTCTCCGACGCTGCAGCTGCTGCACCTTCCATGGAAGCGCAGGTATTAAAATTTAAGGCGCTTTTGTTGCCTTAGGCACAATGCAAAATGACTGGAAACATATTCCACCGCGTACTGAAATGCATCTTTCCGACGCACGAAAAAAATGGCCACGTAAGCATGAATGAATTCGAATTGAATTTAATCAGTGACAAGCTTCCAGAATACCCTTAGTTTTGATTATTCTCAGAGCGTATACTTACAATAGTTATTGAACAATTCTAGAGTCGATCAAAAAATATATTAACGTGTGATTGTCACTTAAAAATAGAATTTAGTGCGTTACAGAAAATTGTGTTCATAAGGGTGCGCTGAATGAAAGGATACTAAGATTGGTTCACGCTCTGCATAATTAAGAGTTATAAGCGATGTTGCAGCATTCGAATGATCTTCAGCGTTTTTAACAGCGCTTGAAAATGATTTTATGATACGACCTTAAGTTTTCTTGAAAGGCGAATATAATTAATGAGGATTGATTGCTTCGACGAGAAAACAACGATTCTGAAGAGGATGTTTGTTATTATTTTTGAGACTAGAAAAGCAACTCAGAGTATCTCAAAAAAATGTACAAAAAACTTTAAATGACGTGAAAAACATTATTTATGAACATTGCAAGATCTAATCTTATTCCGCCTTCATCCCATTAGTCTCCCAGGGTCAGAAGAATGTAAACAATAACTCATTTGCTGAACATTAAGTTAATCAGTAGCTATGGGCGAAACAACATCACAGTATAGTCCTCTAAAGATCGTAAAAGTACCAAAGAGAGGGAACGAAAACGTCGGCAACTGTTTCCTCGCGTAACCTACAACAGACAAAGAGAACACAAGTGATACTAGGCTAATTCAAACAAATGCAAAATATGAATATACGAACCGTAAGGACACAACGTGTTACATTTATACGACATACACACGCTCAAGTTTATAACAGCATACATACCTATGAAAGGCGTTCCGACGTAGCAATGGGGGATAAGATAACTGGGAATATGCTACCTTGGGATTGAACTTGGATTCTACCGCTCACTCATTCCACCTCGTCAGGCTGAAGAATGCTGCCCAATCCAAAGATAGAGTGAAATGGAAGAGCTTTGAATACAGAAGAAAAATGCAATTGAAGAATCATGCTCGCAAATGTTCAAATTGATGACCATATTTGTCCAATCAACGCTGATAACGCGTAGCAAGGGATTTGCAAATGTCACGAAACAGGTCAAGGGAATATCCTGACATTGTCTTTCAATTTCCAATTTCAGCCCATCAGTTGTTCATGGTTAAGTGCGATAAACTATGTCTTTGAGATATCCCCACAAATATCCATGGTCGTGAGGTTGCATCTGCCTTAAATTTGTCTCTGATGCGAGCAATGGTCCGACGCGTTGGTGGCGGTTGTGCGAATTCAGTTCTGAATCGTCTTTGCACTTCAATTGCGTTTTTGGTTTATCAATAACATTTCAGGAAAATTACCTCTCTTCCAAGCCAAGTTGATTTCTTGCCATGTGTGATGAATTAAAAAACATCTACAACTCAGAAAGACAGCATGTTAACGACAATTAAAGTATGAGTACATTTTTTTGAGACACTATGGATGAAATACCTATTGCAATTCTTGCCGTACTGATATTATAAAGACGAAAATTTTAGTTAAACGTGTTATTTACAAGTGCAGTATCATTTAGGTTTATGAGAGTACGACGAGTAAAATATTTCATGAACCAGGAAACGGATAACCGTTTGCGCTGACCATGATGCAGGCAGACCTAGACTTCAGCTGCTGGTATGAGTAGGTCTGGAGGTCGGCAGTCCCGTTCAAATGAATGAAGTATTTAATTTCTTCATTATTTTCCCTAGAACATCTCAAAAATCAGAAAGTATTAAAATAGTTTTACGAGTATTTCTCGATCTTGGTTATGTATATTTAAGTAATGTACCTGTAAAGCTACCCATAGGTGAATATTTTTTTAAGGTGTGAAAATAATATTTTTAATGTGTGTCACATTGGACACAGGAAGTTAATTTGTCGACCACTGTACCTTGAGGAATGCCAAACATGCTTTATTTCAGCTTAAATGAACAGCTTGAGTTATGGCTTCCAATGAACAAAACAGGTTAAGTGGATATTATACTACGCTAGTTAGTCTCCAATGCTAGGTGGTAGCATTCATTTGTATTTTATCGAAATAATACCCAAAACATTCTTAAAGATAGAAAATATTGCTGTGGAAGTATTAAATATTTTCACTTGTTTCCAGGATATTGCATTCTTAAGTATAAAGCTGTATTTAAATATTCGCCTATTCAGTGTTCGTCACCTCCGATATCGTATAATGAGGGTTTTTCTTTCCACGTTCCCGTAAATATGTGAGAAAACGGTCACTTTATTTTTCGTAACAAAAATGTTAAGAAAAAATCATAGCAGTTCAGTTAAATGAAAATTGCTAGGCGAATTGTGTTTCAGTTGTTTGGTTCTGCGTTAACACAAACACAAGGTAGCTCACAGTCATATTTTCTCAAGCTATCATGCTGTGACTATTTGAACTTCCCATTTGCTTAAAAGTGTCATTATTAGGGAAAGATTTAGCAAATTTTTTCACATGCAATACAGAGTACTGAACTTTCTTGACCCCTGTGTTTTGACTTCTTTCTACCCTATACGACAACAAATTTTCACCTTTTTAAAATCCATTTTTTTAACAAAGCAAAATTTAAGCAAAGTTTTGGGACACTCAACCTCAACAAATTCCTTAAATCCAAAGAGCGAGAGCCTACTCTGAATTATTTTTCTTTCTTATGGTGAAATAGGCGAAAGTTTTTAAATTTCCATGATTACTTAGTCACACAATTTTTCATTTCTCAAACGTCACCAAACTGACTTCACTGAACTGTGATATATTTTGTTTGGTACTTGTGGGTTATCTGTCACCACTTTTAATTTCTGGTTTCCTTTTGATGTTAACGTAAGGTTAAATTAGACTAGCCTAATTAAATTACTACTTATTTTTATTATTTTTAACTTTTGTTTTGTTTCAGATCAAAATGAAACTCTGGGAACTTCCAAGAACTGAAGGGGAAGGGCGTAGAGATTCCTTCAGATTCATTCAGAGGGAATTTTTCCTTCAAATGGAAAGTAGAAAAATTGCATTAGAAATAAATATAAATCATTAGGGATACCTTCTCACATGAAAAATCCATTCATACTGTCCAGATCGTCAATTCAAAATTCATAAAACAATAACAATTCTCACTTTTCCCCCTAAAAACACTTTTTCTCCTAGACAAGTGATGACACGTAACCCACAAGTACCAATGTTTTTAATGCATGTATGTTTTGACCTTCTTCCTCCGTGCGCACCTCGTACCCCACGACGTGAAGTAAATTTCCTCATGACCTGATGACGTTCGTTTTCAATTGTTAAACAATCGCCAATCAAAAGAGCTGTTTGATTAAAAGCTTACACCTGAACTCTCACCTAACCATTTATTTCGCTGTTCATTGGAACAACGATCGGTGCAGAATTACAGCTCTTGGAAATTAGAAATAGTGTTAAAGCTTCTCCACATCCTCCCTGTACAGAGCGATTTTTATGTCAGGTGCGGTTTTGATCAGCTTCAAACGTTAGCCGTTTTTATGTGACGCACTTTTTTATTCTAGAATGAAGTGCTACAGAGAAAGAGAGAGAGAGCTATTCATTTAAAAGGGTCTGGATGCTCTGGTCAAGTTTGGATGAATAGAACTGCGCGGTGTGAGCTCTTTCTAAGTCTCTTTATACTTACTATATTAGACAGACAACTCGTGCATCTGTTACAGAACACAATATCGAAACGCAGCTTAGCGCAGAATTCCTTCGAATTGATGTGTGATTAGTTCCACCGTTGTTACTTTAGACTGGAAAACAACTGTTAAATCTATGCATCAGCTATTGATTTTTGACAAAAATTTCAAACAGTTGCGATCATCCGACCACTAACTTTTTAGTTTCAAAAAGAGGATATTTAGTTGAAAAAACTTAGAGTTAAATATTGGTAATAGTTTCCAATACTGTATCGTAGTGTGGTTGCTACCTAATGGGAAATATTTACTCCTGCTCTTTCGAGCTTCAGAAATAGTGACGCAATGTAAAATGTATTTTGAAACACTTTAAGTTTAATTCTTTCTATTGGGTTGGCCAAAAAGTTCGTTCGTTTTTTGAATGGTATCTTTCCGACCATCTAAAGATCGTTTTTTCCATTCTTATACTTCAAAGCCCGTATTCGATACAGAGAGCAATTTCAGAGAGCATTTACTGGTCAATCGTCAGTGTGTAACAAGCCTCCAAGACGAGAAGTTCTAACATTTTTGCTCACATATGAGCCCTTGAAGGTTTTATCTTTCTTGAACTTCTTTCTTCGAATAAAACCGCCAATTCAGAGGTTTGCGGTGAAAGACTGGAAAAGGAAAGCGCGGCGCTTCATCAGAAACGGCTGGAACTAGTCAATCGTAAAGGCGTTGTTTTTCACCACGACATCGCAAGGCCACACACCGCTTTGACTACTCGGGTGAAGTTGCTGCAGCTTGGATGGGAGGTTTTGCCTCACCCTACATTTTCCCATGACTTGGCACCCTCGGATTTCCATCTGGTTCGGTCACTGCAAAATTCACTGAATGGGAAAAGGTTTGATTCTGACAGAGATGTGAAAAGTTTCTAAGGAATATTCTTCACTAATAAAAAACATAATTTCGTGGTAATTCTTAATGTTCACTTGTCAAATAAACCAACTCACACCAGAAATACCTAAGATCTTACAAAACTTTGCTGGCTGTTTTGAAGTGCTGCGGTAACTCTTCCAAAAATAAGAGACAAAATCATAGTTTCGCTGTATAAAAATCCAAGTTATACCCGAATAATTATTCATTGGATTTGGAAATAATATTACCATAACGAATTTGGTTAGAATGGCTACGATAACAAGGGCTGGAACTCGGTTGAGTATAATTAAATAGGTGTTGAAGGTAAACCTAAACCAACTTCAGTAGAACACGCCACAGCCGTCTGAATGAAAGTCAATAACTTCAGTTTACGTCCACTTGAAGCTGTCTCCCGTGATGCGCAAGACACCCATATTTAATTTACCCTTCATGGAATTGATCAGGGACAAAAATGTACTTGACCCAATTATTGATTGTTTTTTTTTTAATTTAAAACAATAGGAGTAACACAGTCTAATCATAAAGCCCGTTCGTTCTTGACATTGCCATTTAGTGAATATTTTTGCTCACATTTTTGCTCACATTTAGACAAATGTGAGCTTGAATCCATAATACTTTAGAGTTCAATTGAGCTATCACCTCCGAATTGCTATCTCTAAGCCTGGCCATCGATATGAAAAAAAAATTGTTTAAAATTCAGAATTGGGAAGCTTTTGACATTGTGCGTAATAAGTTCTCCAGCTGGAACCTGCGAGTGTGCTCACGACCCCATTTCTTTTAAATGCCATAAATTATAGCGTGTGATTCGGCGCTTTGTCTTGCTCAATCGCTCAATTGTGGTACTTGCCACATGATTTAAAGTCTCACTCTCGTTTCGCTTCACATTCACAGTACGCTACTATACGTTTCTCTGTTTTTGGATGTCTTCCCTATTCATGGGAGTCAAAAATCTAAAACTATTAATGAGTTAAGATCGAAATAAAAAATTTGAAAGAGTCATATAGGTTGACATCTGATGCAAATTCTGTATTAATTAAAAAGTCCATACACTAAGACCAGCTTACTCTCCGCTACAAGCTTGACTCCTACTCATCAAGCAACCGTTATTGCAACAAGCAACTCCGACGTGTCTTCTATGTTTTCTTTCAAATAACATTCATTGCGACACCACTGACACCTCTCTCGCCTGCTCGCATCCCCATGTCTTCCCACTCAACTACTCCTCAACACGCAGCCTCCTCAGTTCACACGTTATCTCACATCACGTGGCCTTCTCTTTCAAGAACAATAGAGAAGGCAGCACCAGTTACAAGCCGGCAGCCGTCACTTCTCGCTCCAGCTGCTGTCACCTGGCTTCTCCTCTCTCGAGGTGATACAGGCTCCGTTGGGTTCCAGCGTGGGGTTTCCGAAAGCTAATCACAAAATCAATATCCTCGAGGGTTAGATGATGTTATCCCTTTCATTACGGAAGCGACGGCCATTAGCAGGTCAATATGAGACTTTATTACGTGTTCATCGTTGAAAACTTACAAAAGAATAGGGTATTATTTGCGAATGAAGTTCGCTGGATCTTGGGTTGTTAGTACGTGATGACGTATAATCCAGTTACGAAACAGAGAAGTCTTTTCCCCGCGTACGTTTGATTTGTGTATTTTTCTGGCGATAACTGCTAGAAGTTTAACATTCAACTATATCGCCCAGCGTTGTGTCATTTAAGTTGATTCCTTAATCAGACAGAAAATTTATTCTATCCTTCACAACAAATGATCTAACAGAACCGCTTACATGCCTTAAAATTATAACCCTAATTAGATTTTACGTATAAAGAAAACAGTTTCGTTACTGTGGGCCATTAATTACCGACTGAAAATACCGCAGATTCCCTTATCTAATTAATGAGGGGAGGTGCATGTTAAGAGCGATCACCATACCAAAACAAATCAAAATGAATTGTACAATAAAACGAAAAGTCAATACTAAAATATTCATCCATCCATCCATACATGTAGAGCTGACTCATGGGCTTAAATTACTCATCCAACAGTCATGCTAAAACGTTTATGTTACCGTATTTCCATCCAGTCACTTAGTAAACCTTCTCTGTTCCTGTCTCTACAGACACTCACATATCAAATGTGTTTTGTAACTGTTTTTACAGTCACTCACTGAGCACGAAATCTCTGCTACAGTATTTTCAGTCACTCACAGACAAGTTTCGAATCCTTAAACGTTCATAGAATGTGACCTGACTTGTAGCAAATGACCCCCATGTGAATTTTCACCCGTAATCAAGTCAAACAATCATTGACCGAATGAACTTCCTTCCATCAGTACTATTACTGATGAAGGAAACTTGGACCTTGCTTCTGAAAGATATCAGGCTAGTAAAATGAGATTCAATCGCGTTTGCACGTTCTCTAATACGTAACACGCTATTACTTTCTGTTAGTTACTTTAATTTATTAGTACCTGTAAATACGCAACACGCTGTTGCTCTGTCAATTACCCTTATTTATTATTACTAGTGAATTACAAATCTTCACATAGACTTTTCATTCAACTGTTATTTCATCAATCATAACGTGGAGTAACAACTCATATAATAAATTTATGAATTTTAGCAAACGTTTTTTACGCCCCACTTTTTGTCCCCTAATCTCCAGGCCAGATCCTAGACGTGTTCAACATAGCAATGACGTCACTCAAGTGGTCAGACGACGATGGCAGTTTTGAATAGAATCCCGTAGAGGTAAATGCGTATCTTTGTGTTAATTCTATCAGAACTTCCATGAAATTGAGTATGAGTGATACAAAATCACATGTATGATGTGTAAAGATGTATTGATTCCTAATATATCATTTTTGGTTCGAAGATTATGTGTTTTATTTTTGATTTACTTTTAAACAAGGAAATCACAGCCGTCATGTGGAACTGTGCAGCTTTTGGAAGAAATGAGTCGTAGGTACAGCACTTCTCTGTCATAATGTCTAATTTTGAGCGTTTTCTCTTTTTGTTTGTTGAACTGTGCCCTTATTTTCTCATAACTGACGATTTTTGATGATCTTGTGTTGTGTAGGATCAATGTGAAGATAAAATTGTGTGAAGAACCTTACTTCGTGCTACAAGCCAACCCATCTAGCTTATGAAGAATGTTGTTCTAGACGCAAGAAAATTATGAACCACTGAATTTCTGCATCTATTTCTTCCTTTTTTTATGGTGAATACTGAAAAAAGCTTTGAAAAAACAACCGTGCAGAACATTTTGTTGTTACTCGTTATCTACGCATTCTCTTCATAGGAATTGCAGAAATAACTCAACTTAAAAATACTTTTGCCCCATTCGAGAAGGTTACCTAATAAGGTATAACCTCTAGATCGTGTAGAAAGTCACCGAAAGATTTAACTCTAGATCAGTTTTCAGATAATTACTAGTTCTAATATTTTTAGTTCACTGATTAATAGTGCTGCTGCAGTTTCACTAGTCTAAGTTTTTCCAACGACATATTACTAAATGTTCGTACAGGCATTTAATACCGCAAAATCTTTCTCTGTGGTATCACAACCAACACGGCTACTTC
Organism: Platorchestia sp. MABIK; assembly: GCA_014220935.1. NCBI lineage: Eukaryota > Metazoa > Arthropoda > Malacostraca > Amphipoda > Talitridae > Platorchestia > Platorchestia sp. MABIK. The sequence continues at coordinate 29,804 of JACJUY010000688.1, forward strand.
TGTTTTCCAGCTACTCGAGAAGAAAGTTCAAGTCGACCCTGAGTCATCCGATTAAACTCAGCAAACACTTACTTGTGTAAAGCAATGAATACGCAAGCACCTCTGGCCACATCAAGAAACGAGTCCGTCTCCTCACAGTACTTAATTCGGGAAGTGTGGACATGAGGCGGTCGGGGATCCATCAAGAAAGTCGTAAAGCGAGGCGCTCATCAAGCAAATCATCCCAATAGGAAGACTGAAAGGTTGAGCATCAGCAGGCTCAGACTCGCCATCTTCAGCTCTTCTGTAAGATACAGTCTAAACTTTTAACGATCGGGTCCTCGTTAGAAGTTTAATGAGTTGAGGGACGAAATCGCTCGTGGCTGACATGAATGAAACGCTCTGTCAGCCATGCGCGCAACGAGTAGGAAATTAGAGTATACACCTGATCTTGCGAGAGTTATGTTCTAGTTGCTGAGAAAGCACAATTTAAAATTCGCACTCTATTATAATGGATGAAACGGTGAATCACGAGTTACATAAGCCTTCTCATTTCTTTCAGCATTCTCCGTTTTAGCTATGCATTCACGATTTCTCATGAGATAAGACGAGTTATTTCTGAGGCCCCTATGTGAAATTCAGAGCGAAAGCGTGATGGCACAGAGCGGCGGGCCTCGCCAGAGTCCATGCATTTATAAGGAACACGAGCGGCGCTGTGTTGTCCCGCCGTGACAAGCGTGTCTGTCCGCAGTCCCGCTGCTTGCGGCTTCCAAAAACAAACCAGTCTACATTGTATTATTAAATTTGTGCTTTGAGCGGTTCTGCGAGCAAACGCGCTCTCTCCGCAAGCCTTACTTGTCAGACTAGTGTTATTGTGCTAAACATGCTTCCAAGGTTCAGCGTGATGATATTAAACAAAGCCTTACTCTTTGTTTTCTTAACGCACACGACCAGCTACTATCTTCCAGTTCTAATTCTTCCTGCGCAGTTCTCTTCTTCCTTAATTAATAACTGATGAATATTTGCAGCGAAAAGCAATTTTCAATTTTTCGCTCATTTCTTGTTCTCTTACGGACTGTAAATCAGATAGACTTGAAATCCCCCAACGAAAATCAATTTATTTTAGTTTTCAGTTCGTCACTCCATCAAAATTCTCTTGAATATAATGTAGCCTTTGTCGCTGATCAACCCTCAACTGTCAATACTTTGAAACTAACATTGCCATTCTTACAACCACAGTTTTTTGACAGGTTGTCACCGACGTCAGAATAGGGACGGAACTGCCACTCGGCAGTAAGCTTCATGAAACACATTATGTCTCAAATTCGACAAGAAACAAAGCATTCTTGAATTTTCATCAGGTGTGCTAACTAAGGCACGTGGAGCAGTTAAGGGTAAAAATAAGTAATTTCAATAGACACTAATGTCACTTGCAATGATGTAACAAGACGCATTTAAAACACTAGTATGCAGGTAGGGATTTCATGAGTGTGTGTATTTCAGGGCCATTTTCGAATTAATTGTCCCATCGATGTGGTAACCACAAAACTACCGGACCTCAGTTCACAATCAAAGAACTTCACCATCGAAAGTCCTGATGAGCAGAATGAGATACTTGCTTACCAATGAACAGTTTGCGCTGTAACAGAATAAAGTACCCTCAGAACCCTATCAATGACACTTTGCGCTGCAGCAGAATAAAGTACCCTCAGAACCCTACCAATGACACTTTGCGCTGCAACAGAATAAAGCACCCCCAGAACCCCCCCAATGACACTTTGCGCTGCAACAGAATAAAGTACCCTCAGAACTCCACCAATGACACTTTGCGCTGCAACAGAATAAAGTACCCTCAGAACTCCACCAATGACACTTTGCGCTGCAACAGAATAAAGTACCCTCAGAACCCCACCAATGACTGTTTGCATTGCAACAGAATAAAGTACCCTCAGAACTCCACCAATGACACTTTGCATTGCAGCAGAATAAAGTACCTTCAGAACCCCACTAATGAACAGTTTGCATTGCAGCAGCTGAATGAAAAAACTTAGGATCTGACGTAGTCCCCTCACCTATGCTTAAAATTATCCAGAAATTCGAACGCTTTTAAGTTTCGTAATCAAGTTTTGATCGCTTATGTCGGTCGGAAGCCTAATGAAATTCATTTGATAAATTGCCTAGAGAAAAAGTTAGCTCCCGGCGCAGCACTCGAGCCCTCAATTGCTTTCGTGCTGAATTACTTCAATCAGTGGGCTATTAGGCGTCGTTCATGAAACGCTGCTCAAACTAGTCAACATGCTCGAACAAATCCGTTTACAATTTAGTGGCCATGCATTTTATCATCAAAAATAAACTATAAAATTATAATTTGAGAACATATTTTAAAACCACGCATTGGGGTACTGCGAGTAAATATAATTTATTTCTGAAAATTTCTCACTGTGATGACCAAACTGATAATCTGATGGTATTTAGTGCACTCTTTTGCCCAAAGTCGGGCTTATTATGACGGGCATTCATTTAATTGTGGACTGTAGTGAATGAGTAGCAAGCGAATGAGGGTGCGGACATGAGATACCAGACGCAGAGGTGCCGTGGGGCACTGCACGCTTCACTGTGGACGTGTGGGAAACAAACGAGATGAGAGAAAATGTGAATAGTATCAAATTTAAAGCTCAATGTGAGAAAACAATTTTAAATTCTAAATTCATCAGTCTCTAAAATGTTCAGGAAAAGTTACCGACAGATTCAAAATATTCGAAAAAGCAGAGTTGTCAAAGTTAGTAAAAACACAGCATTGAACGCGGCTTCAATCGCAGGAGAAAGGGATACGAGTGATGGTGTTTCCACAAGATTAAATGAAAGAAAATACAAAAGCGTGGTAACATCTTTCAAAGGCTCAGAAAGAGCAGAGCTTTGTGAGAATTTTCAGCCGAAAACTAGTTCTAAAGAGGGCAAAATGTGGGCTTCATCCTGGAGAGAAAACACTAAGTGGCACTCAAATTCATTTAACTTATCTGAATGGAAAAATATAATGCTTCACTGACTGAATTGCTTAGAGAGTACACATGAAAAATACCTTAAAAGAATATGACCTTACGTAGTCGTTTAATTAAAGGCGTGCAACAATACATCATTCATTCTTAAAAATTCTTCAAAATTATTAGAGAAACAAATGACATACCTGTAGCTTGAATACATACATGCACACATACACATTTTCACACACACTTAAGCATATACACACACACACACACATAGACACATATATCCACAAATACATATATGTGTTGCAAAATACATCATGTTCGTGTAATGACATTACTCGCATTAACGAGAGTGATAAAAATCTTAAAAAACAATTCTATGAGAAGACTGCTAACCTTATCGAACAAAATAAAATTTATAATATTAAATTCCTAAATAATTTCAATTGATGTTATTTCAATTTCTATGAGAAGCTCACTCGCAATTGATGCTGAAATCAGAGACGAATGACGCAAAATTAAATAAAACCGTTGCCTTGAATAACACGCCTTTGAGCAGCACTCTTTAATTAACACAGATGTTCTTTTAATCAACAGAAAAAGGGTTTCAAAGAGATCTAAAATTAAAAATCTTGAAAAGCGACGAGAATTCCAGCGATGAAAAAGACAGCGAAGTGCCAAGAAAAACATGAAAATCCATTTTAGGGTTTTTTCAAAACAAATCGGTTTTTATTTTTTCTATCTAAGGGCTGAAAATTGGCGAGGAAAAATTCTTCATACGGTATTAAAAAATATGATTTCATTTGCTGAGTTTTTCGTTAAACGCTTGCTTCCTACCGCAGCTAAACACTGAATTCAAACGCCAATTCCTTTTATCTTGTAGTGTAACCTTTTAATTTGCAAGCTACATGCTTTACATCTCATAAAACTGATGCATGAAACGAGACATAATGATGAAGCCATACTCAAAAAATAAAGTAAAAATAAGCAGTTGGCAAGTTCATGCAGGCAATTCCTCCATCACTAAAAATTTTGATTACAGACTTTAAAAATTCCTGCTCCCAGATTTTTATTTATCCTTGAAAATTTCCCAAATTTTGTCCCTTTACTGTAAAAGTGATCATTTCTTATGGGATTTTCTGCACTGAAGATTCTTTGGTTAAACCAGTTACTTCACTGAGTTACAATATCCCGATTTCAATGAAAACAATCAAATATTCACGAACGTCTAGACTTCAAGATTGACTCTCCCTATACATGCCGGAATATAAAGCGCTCTTCTTTATTGCACCGCATAAAAGGTACCACGTTTCCCTAAAAGCTAATTTCGTTGGGTCATCGAAGCGAATGCTTCCGTTGCAAAGACTGTAGAGGATTTTTTCAATATCGCTGGAGGGTGTTATGTACAGGGCTGTGGATTATACCGAGTTTCTGCTATACATGCAAATTTTCCCTAACTACTTTAGCTTCCGTCCCATCAAGGGAAAAGAACGGGTCTCAGGGGGCTGTCATGCCACAGTTAAATCCTATTAGAGCGGCTCCAGCCACACAAGTTGTTCGCTTCATCGCATACTGCTTTTGTCACTAACCAGTTTTCGCAAACGAAAAATTTAGTGAGTCATGCTTAGGCAAGTGTAATTGCTTGAATATGTTGGCTAATGTAACGCTTTTGTTTCAAGGTGCAACGTAGCGACAGCGTGAACACACATGATTTAGCTAGCTTTGGAGTTTGTAAACCCGCTTCGTAATAATCAGAGCAACTGTATAGAAAATAGTAAACCTACCAGCTGAGTAGGTTTGGTATAGACTAACTTCTAGTTTCGTCACTCACAGTACTACAAAAATAAGTAGACTTCATTTAAATGTACGGGCTTGCTTCATCTCACTGTATAAAAAAGGACAAATTGCTACAAAGGAAAAATCCCTACTAGCTACGGATTTTTTTAAGAACAAGATAATCAATAAAATCATGATTTTAACCATTATTTGTAAGACGTCCTCGTTTCTTTGAATCAAATGCGACAAAAATACTGGAAGCCAAGAACCGGTGCATTCTCTTTCAAAACATGAGGGACGATATCGACAAAATTACTTGAACGAAATTAATACTCATGCTTTTAACTGATTTCAATGGGAACTAACTGATGCATCGCGTATTAATTTGTCAATCCAAAAATACAAGAGAGCCTGCCAATGAAACGGACGTATATCCACCATTTCTCGAAAGTACTTGGTCAGAGGGCTATCGATCAAGGCGAATGCTTATTCATCGTTACTCGGACTTTTCACGCTAGAAATTCAACAAATACCAAAATGTGAATTTACAGTTTCTTGCAAGTTTTACTTTGAAATTCCATCTAACGACAAGAATGAGTCATTTTGAGCTACATCGTTTCTTGAAAGACTTTGATTAGAGTGTCATCTAACGTCATGAATGAGAATTCATCGTTCTCAAAGTTTTGGATTAGATTGTCTGCCAACGACACAAACGTCAATTCATCGGTTCCCTAGAGTTGGAGCAGATGAGGACACAAGATCGGAGGATTCATCAATCGAGGACGGCTGAGGTGCAACTCGAGCTGATCTCGGCGACGCGCCTGATTAATCAAAAAGCCAATTGGAAGGATCATTGATGGAGTCGAGGCCTGCTGGCCAGACCAGAAGAGAACTGAGGCAGCGGCCCAGAAATGATGAGTCATTTAGAATCAGTGATGCCAACTGCTCTGGAGCTCAAGCTGACTTAAATGCCGCCGAGAGGCTGTACAGAGATGTCTTCGTGTCGAGAAATAGTTTACGTGCTGCTTTCCTAGTAGTGAGAAAAGCGTTCAACAATTGTGATAATTTATTTGCTAATTTGGAATGATTCTTCTGTTAGATGAGCTTTTTAATAGATCTCTCGAAGATTTATTAGGATATGAATGTTTGATAATGGAAAGGTAAATGCAAAATTCTGAAGGACTTTCTCGATACCATGTTATTTGAGATAGCGGAGATGATAAATCTCACCTTAAAAATTACAGTCCCTACGTAGTGATTAACATTAATTGATTAACCCCACATCTGAAATATAAACCACGCAAAATTTCTAAAAGCGTTTAAATCCACAAAGACTAAAATGTTTTAAGGACATGACACAGGACAAGAAGGCCAGCAGTTGAACAGAGGTGAAATCATGCATGAGCGCCCCCATCGCCTCCCTATACACGCTGTACAGCCCCAATATGATCAATTGAGGCTTTGTCAATAACTTGTCAATAGGGCAGCCCTGCGGCCGATTTGTCATGCCTTGGTAAACGCTGCGGCAAGTGAGACATGGCGGCTTCTAGGCCGGTGGGGGTGAGACTACATATAGGGGCTGTCACTTGTCTGCGTGGTGTGGTGAGCACTGCAGCTTGTGAGACATGTGACTTGGGCAGAGGGTATATGATGATGGTGAGACTGCAGGGTGACTGTCTGGACTGCGTGAGCACTGCAGCTTGTTAGACATGTGACTTGGGCAGAGGGTATATGATGCTGGTGAGACTGCAGGGTGACTGTAACTGGACTGCGTGAACACTGCAGCATGTGAGACATGGTGACTAGAGCAGATTATCGAATGCCTGTGTAAACATCAGTTGATGACTGCACTGTAACCGCTCATGAGGCAAAGCTGCCATAACTCACTCGAGATTCATTTTCTGAATCAGAGAAGCTGTGGTCCACAACAGGTATAGCTAATTGGCGACGATCCAATCACATGACATGATCGGGTGATAACAACCTGATTCAACTGATCAACGACTGTTAAGTGATGTGCTATACCATATCATAAAATACTCACCGTTAAATGACAGTTCCATAAACATTCGAAGAACACGTTCGATATCAGACTTGTGGGACTTTTCGAAAATCACGTCGATACGATGAAATTATTTCTTCAGTTACAAGGCCTACACACTACATCGCGAGCTGTAACGCCACCCAAAGGACGCTCTGCCCTCGAGATTGCCAAAAATCTACATCTAGAAAAGTCCACCTTTTTTCTTTCAATCTTTGACACAATTGTTTTTCTCTGAAGAAGATCATGTAGGAAGTCAATAGTAGGTTACTTAAGCGTGTAATTGAAGCTGAAATTGAAAATACAAACCAAAAAAATTGGATAAAATTTATGCTTGATTGTTGGATAACGTCACTTAACCTCTGAAAGTTCGTTCATTGCGATGCCCTGATTACTTTGGACCGGCATCATCAAGCAGAGACCTCACGTAAACTCGAGCCCCCACCGACTCGTGAGGCTGGAGGATCTTGGCATAATTTTCAGTGATAAAAAGTCTTACCATCAGACTTCAAATATATTGACAAAGAATTATTTTTTATATATATTACCAATAAGTAGATGATCATCATTTTGACAAGTCTCCATTTGTGAGTTCGTGAAATTAATTGCACAGTATCATGTTTAGGATGCCCAACCCCGGAATCAATAGTTCGGAAAACATTAGCAAATTCGAAATACGTATTCATCATTTACAAATAATCGCATAGACTACTTTATTTTTATCACCCGAGCTCGTCTTAGTTTATTTCACAGTGCTTGGTCTATCGGAATTCTGTTCTAAATGGTTGATTTCTGATAATGGGATTTAGATCGCCTTACTTCCCTGCTTGAACATTGTGCCCAAGTGTCACGGAAATTATTATAAAGTCTATCTAGACTGAAATTTACTCAGATTTGAATTTTTTTAGTTCTACAACTGTTGCCACAGTTGTAATTTTGTATAAATTGTTCATCCTTAGGTATAGAAGTATGCGCCTGATGGGAGAGACCTGGAGGGAGGAGTCGGAGTTGCCTCTAATTCAAGATAAAATTAAGTGGAGACCATGACTTTCGTTTGTCAATCATTTTTCTGCGCATCAGGAGATATAAGGGTTAGTGTTACTTAGTTAGTTAGTCAATTGCTGTTCCGCAATTTCTCTGTTCTAAATGTATTTTCTCGGAAGCAAAATTAGCAGTTAATTCTTTCGGTCCAATGTGCAGTCCCCAACACACATAGCCTCTGAATCTTTTTTGCTGAAGCCGTTTCCGAGGGGGAAATGAAAACCATTGGTCGCATGTAGATGATATTTTATGATAATTTTTCGAAATGAATACCAAATTATACAGGGTGTTCGGGATAAATTTGACAGTTTTATCAGGAAAACGAAAAAGCACTTTGCATCTATAAAACTAAATTTATTTCAAAGAAATTCAATCGGCAAGAAAATTAAATTATTGCCGAAGATCTTTACTCAAAATAACCACTTTTAGCATGTGTTGCAGCCTCAATCCGGGCCCGGAACCTGAGCAAGCTGAATTTACATTTTCGCTGGAAGACCCAGAAAAAACAATTTAATTCTGTCGATTAACTGGTCTCTTGTAGTTCTGGTTCGGCGATTGGTATCTTTCTCGACCGCGCTCATACATAATAATCCATTGGGTCAACATCAGGGGAGTTTGGAGGCCAATTATTGAGATTTGCGTGCATGACATCACCCTCTGAGGATACGCATTCGAAAACCATGACAGTTTGGAGTGTTATCTATAATTGATTTGTCCGAAAAAAAATCAATTGTACTCCAAATAATTTAATTGTTACCTTTTGTGTTGTTGGAAAGAATGAGCATGAGCGAGGGCAAACGACTGTGTAAGGGAGTACATCAGTCTGAATGGGAATGACATTTCAATACAAGTATGGTGTTTGAGAAAAGCAATGAGTTAAAGATGAAGCGCTAAATTACACGCAACGAGCATCAGGGGCTTCATAAAATGTACTCACGCTCTGAATTTTTACGGCAAAGTGGTTTTCAGCCTGAAATGTTGGACTTTTTGAGAAAGGGAAGCATTCTTTACGGTGCGTGTGTTTTATGGTTGTACCAAAAATTGGCCAAGCTGGTGGCCTTTGTTCGTTCCTGGGTACGAGTCACATCTGATTCAATACCTCTCACTAAGGTGTCCAAAATGATTTCTGCACCCACCAATCGACGCAAACGATTGTATTCTACATCAAATGCCTGCTCTGGTCATAAGCACGTGACGTCACATTTTTGCGCCGAGATTTCATCCGATTTGTGATTATTTAAAAGGGAAAAAATGTGTTAGCTGAAATCTATTGTTGACCTCCAATAAAACGAAGCTAAAAAAGCTTGTAGGAATTTTGGGAGATAGGCGGGTTATAGGAGTGTGTACAAACTTCAGCTTTTATAGTTATTTCTGATACGACAAAAATCAAAGAATAGTTGAACTTGCTTAAGCCTAATGTTACCCCACGCCCTCTAACTTGACAATTTTAACAAAGAAAATATTGTACTCTCGAATTTACTAGCAGAAACCGGAGCGTTGTATTTTCCATTGAACTATAGAGTACAGAAAGTTAAGCTCCGCGTCATAAACTTCCTCTTCATATTGATCCTAAATAGCAGCAAAAATCGTCAGTTAACAACAAAAGTCAGCAACAGCAATACAAGTCAACAACAGTAGCTCGATAAACAAGCGCAGAAACGCACAAAATGGAACATTATGACTCTACAAACTGCCTTGAGTACAGTTCCTTTCTTCCGAACGCTGCACAGCTCCAGATGTCAACTGTGGTTCACTCATTTAATAATGAATAATGAGCCTTATAACGATAAATTTGGAATCTGCAGACCTGTACATACCACATAAATCCATTTGTAGTTTTTGCTCACTAAAGCTGTCTCACAGAAGTTCTAATGGAAGTTACGTATTAGGAGAATCTTATGTCCAACCATAGGATTCTATTTTGCGCTGCTGCCATCTTTGAACCGCCAGTGTCATGTCATTGCTATGTTACCACGGCGTAGGCCAGGAGATAAAGCAGGCATCGCTCATGCTCATGTCTCCTCTGTTTCTGAAACACAGTAACATTCCCAAGCTTCCAGTACCACTAAATAACCAGTTTTCGCTCTTCAAGGCTTAATTGTAGGTCTGACATTTTACACAGCTCGATAAAGATTCGATAATCTGCTAATGAAACATAACATAATTTTTATAGATAAATTTTTTAGAAAGTCCGTTTTTGATCGCAATGCAAAGCGTGTACACGTTCTCTGGAGCATCCAGAAATACTACTAGACTTTTTGGTGCGAGATACAGTAACAGTTTCAAAATAAATGAAATGCATTGATTTCTGGAAAATCAATCAGTCTCAAAAGTACTGGCCGGAAATGTGCCAATGCGGAAGGCCATGAGCATGAACGTTTAATTTAACCTTGGAAAATCTAGTTTAATCAAAAGTATACTTACTTGTGAAACAGAAATCTTACTTTACTTTTTACGAAAATTTAATCTTGTACGCTGTAAAACATATTACTGTAACTATGAGAACTCAGTTTACGGTTACTTTAAAAAATTCAGTTATGCAATCTAAGAAAACATTCTTCATAGTTGCCAACGGGAAACACGGTTTTCAATAATAATGTGTAATTTTGAAAATTATTTCGATGGATTAGACCTAAGACTTATTTGTACAAGTCTCTAATATAAGTTTCTGAACACTTTGCTCGCAACGTGTGCCATCGGTGGCCTCTGAATGGATTTTCATAATGCCGCTGATCGACCAGTAGTCACAAACATAATTTTCAAAAATACTCAATCAAAACAAAATGAAGGCATGATCCAGTTAATGTGCGCCGTTTTCAAAATTACTCACTCCAATTGACTTTAAATTTGAGTTGGATATTGAACTTCAGTTTAACCAATTGCAGTCAAAGTGTTAAGAACAATGAGGCTGGGCTCATGTTTCATAGAAAATTTACTTTTTTGCAACAAGAAGCCTGAACTTTTATTGATACCAAGTAAAAAACTTTGATTAATATCTTGGAACGGGTAAGAAACGTAGCACAGCATGAATTAATGTTACCTTCTCTGCTTCGCTTTGGTTGAAGCTCAGCACTGACTCGTAAAAACGCCTTACCTACAACAACAAAAGAAATGAGCCAAGGATGCTTCACAAATGGCAGAGGTCTAATAACACCGTTCTCCACTTGGCATTGTAGTGTTTACAATTTTGGGAGGCAGAAAAACAGCACAGAACCTTTTAGGATAATTACGAAAGGTAAATTGAGTCGCGAAACCCCTGAACTTAGAACCTGAAGACCCGTTAGGAGGGATTAATTAATTAATTAAAAGTTACTAGTGCAGTCACTTAAATAGTTGGGTGGCGACCCAAAGTTGGAGGTCCACGCCTGGAGACTCAAGGAAAAAAGACAAAGAGCATCTGGGAACACAACTGGCTCGAGGCACAACTCCCCTCGCCTGCTCTGTGGCCAATGACGAGGAATGCTGTCAACAAAGTGACGCGACTACCTGTGGTGGTATTCGCGTTCCATGCAGTTGATTTCCTCTGAACCAATTGAAATGTTCCCTGTCTATTTTCTGGTCAGTATTTTTATGAATTATAAATCTGTTACCAGTGTTTCAACAGCGCCCAAATAAACATTTGTTGATCAACGAAGGGTTTTAGCTACCCTTATTTCTCAAAACAGATCGCTGCACAAGGTTGTGACTTGGTACTTGGTACACATTGTAGTACTTGGTACACTTTGTTGACCTCGAGAAGTATCTCACTGATCTCAATGAGATTGTGAAATTTTTGCGAAAGAGCTGTCTGTTTTAACTCCATGGTCTCAGCTATTTGTAATTAAATATTTGATGATTATTTTAGGAATATGGCAGGAATCAGCAGACATCTCCTAAATTTCAGTGAAGCATATTTTTCAAATTTTGGAGTAAATATTTAGTAACTGAGTATTTTTGTAAAAAAAAATTACGAGATTCAGTTAAGCCTGAAAAATATTCAGATCCGATTGCATGTTGGTCACATATATAAATGCAAACCACGCATTATCCGAGCCGTACTTCAAACTCAAAGTGCACCATTTATTGGTAAAAACATGAAAGCTAAATGTTCGAAAAGGATTATACAGCTTTTACGCAAACTGCGCTGATCATTTGCAGTTTGTGAAGCGTTATTATTTCCCTAATAACTTTTGTGAATTCTTCAAACATTTGTGCAGAAATTCTAAGTAAGACATAAATACTTTACAATGAGTTCGCAAAATCCTCGGGAAAAATTTCACTTATTTTTTCACAGGCTAGAAGGCGATGATTTAACAGTTTCAGATGAACTTCGCACAGCTATTCACGAAATTTTGCTTACAGAGTTATGAATGCTGTGATGAATGATGTTCAGAAAGAACTGCATCTTCACATAGTCTAGGATATTCATCTCCGACTCAGTAAAACTACTAGAATGAATAGAATAGAAAATGTGATCGTAAATGGCAGATTGGGTTTCGTTTAGGGAGGCCTCTTCGGTTTGTATTTCAGACCCAACCAAAACAAGATAGTTTGAAGTTTACTGAGGACAGGTTATTCCTTATGTAACCTGGTTGTGCGTCTTCAACATTTCTCCTCAGGCCAAATAAAATTTATCTATTCGGTTTTAGGACGATTTTACATCCTTCCGGTAAATCAGCATCTTAAAGTGACATCCATGAAGCAACTGGACTGCCCAAAGCTTTATCAATAACAAATATTTCACTTGCTCGAATTAGCCCCGCCATTTCCAATTTCAAACCAAAGAAAATTCTCACTACCCAAGTTATTGAGATTAGTGTTCTATTTTTTTGTGAAATTTATTTATTGTGAAATACTGTCAGCAAATTATTCAGATGTCTGTTTCTTTAAAAACGGTTTTAAGTAACAAAGATGGTAATTTTTGCTTTTTTGGCAAGCAATATTCAAAAGATAAATTCAAACTAACAGTTTTTAAACCATAAAGAAAACTAATTTGTTTAGAAAGAGTATTCACCAGACACACAAGCGTGATAGATCATTCGTAGCGCACATTCCAGTTTCAACCAAAGAATGTTATGGAAAGTCGCCTCGTGGGTATGGTGGATTTATCGCAGCAATACCGATCTCAAAACATGAAACGTATTCAAATTCCAAATAGAGATTGATATTGTCAAGAGCAGCGACTGTGTGCACGAAAGCCTCCTAACAAACGCGCAGCATTTGTGAAGTGGGAAATTGCTAAGCTGCATCTCAAAGACACATGCATGACCACCTGCCTATTTGCATTGTTTGGGTTAACTTCGCCTGGGGAGTAAATAGAGTTTGTAAAATTGATCAATGGTATTCAGCAAACAACAACACACGATATATGTAGATGTACGACTTTGAATAATTCTGAGCTATTAAATTTCCAGGAGTGGAAAACAACTTTTGTGTTGTAAAGTGACTGCTTGTTTGACTTTCAGGAATATTATGACTTCATCGTTAATTTCTGTCAAAAACTCGAAAATATAAATGAAATTGGTCTACAAATTAAACCTACCACCATTTTTCAATGGTAGCAATAATGAGACATGAAGTACTACTTAACAATGCATCATGATGTTGAAGGAATGATTTCAAACCATTGCGAAAAATAGAGGTTTAAACCTCAATCGACCATTTACACTAAATTGAAAATTACCACTTAAGAAATCTGTGACATAAGCGAATTTGAGAATATTTTGGAAAATCTAATCCACAAATACATCTTTTTCTACACTAAAACTTTGGACTAGAGACTGCGACACGGAAGGAAAGTTTCAACTCTCATGAAAGACATCAATGTACTACTCCTGCTACGCTGAACGTGACGCCAATTTTCTGCCAATGCCCAAGCGTTACATGTATTTGAAAACCTTCACATCCCCTTACACATGTTCTCTGTTCCCGAACGAGTTGAAACCAGCATTTTAAATTTTACCTTTAATTCCAAACAATCATCAAACGCAAAGTAACATGCACCCAGAAATTCGTGAAGCGAATAAGATGCGTAGTACGAGCAACTGGAGTTCACGAACCGCCTCCATCACATATGTGCTGCCGAGAAGCTGACAGCGACGCCCAGACCTGAGACGAGAGTTCGTGCGTCTGAACTAGCGACTTCATAACTCATTTAAGTGTCCCTCGGAAAATTTAATAAACGTCAAGCAAGTTAGAGCTGAGCTGACAGTGAGAGGAAACTGTCCTCGGTGGTGTTGCTTGCCTGTGCAATTGATGATCCCTACAAGCGCTATTTCTACGGAGCACGCAAGCATACGCTGTGTACAACGACGACACCAGTGAATGACAAAATTTATTGCCTTCCAGTTGAATGAATTATTTGTTGAACTAGAGTTTTCATCAGATGAACTCAGTGTATTTAGTGAATAACCGAAACCAACTTTCAAGCAAATCAAGATTCATAAGAATGAAATTATACTCATCCCGTTAACATTAGTGAGCTAAATTTTTTTGTATTAAATATTCCTGAGCAGCGAAAAATGTTTATAAAATTTTTCAATTGTATTCCAATTTAGGTTGAGATAAATATTCGGGCTAATATATGATATTGAACAACATAAATATTTACGAAAAATTAACTCGTTTATATCAGTGGTACCACTTTCGTAATTTGAGCCACAAACTTTGAAGTGAAGTTTTCGCTGTGCGATGTTTTCGAGTCCCGCTGGTTTCAATTTCTACATCAACAGCCTTGTTATTAACGAAACTTGCTCCTCAGAGGAATGATGAGTTCCGGGGAAATGCGAGGAGCAGTAACATCAAACCTGTAGCTCTAAAATTCCTTATGCTGATCGTTTACTCTCATCGGATATTGAAATACATCCCAGCTGATACATTTGGAAATGTGATTCTAATTGTGTTTAGTTAAGTCACAAAACAATTTGAACTCTGTGTGTGTAAATATGTGACAAATGGTTTAAATATTCAAGGAATTATTAGTTTTTTACAATGACCTTAACAATCGGTGTTATGAAATTTTTTTGTGAGCAATGAATGAAATAACTGAATTTTCACAACGATTAATGTTCAACACATTACGCATCCATTACAATGACATGTTATCACTGTGAGATAGAAGCAAGATCTGATGAGCGACGTGATATGGCTCAATCACCTGTACGATATGATTTACACACTAGTGCAGCGAGTTAGTGAAATGAAATATTCAAATGAGTGATTATGATTAGATTAACTTATTCGCTTAAAGGTGGTAGCTAAATAAAAGTTGTTGATGTGGAAGATCTACAGATATTGAAGAAAATGAGTCCAATTCCTACAAGTCAAATAATTTATTAACTCATTGTAGCTGTCGACAAAACTAAAAAAAATCAAGAAAGCAGAGACTCTATCCTCTCTCAATACAATTTTAATGTGTTAACCTTATCGAATCCATTAGCAATTAAAAAAAATTCCAGTTGACATATGCAACAGTAATAATAGATTTCATGGTCATTTAAAGGTGGCGTATACTGTTCATAACTGCAAACATTTACTTCTAAGTATATCGTTAGCTAGTTATTTTTGCTTTACAATTAAATTGTTCAGAACTTCAGATGTTTTGAAAACTTATTTTCACTGTGGTCCTCTGAACGCTAGGCAATACACCAGCATGTGTAAATACATATATGAAGAGTGCAAGTCTTCAAATTAGTTACATAACTGTTGCGCAATCTGTACGATACCTCCATGAAACACCGGTTAGTTATGAATAAAAGAGGTAAAAAATTACAATTGGCGAGCTCACAGAATCAAAATAAAAGTGAGTAAAAACGCATCAGCACACCCACACCTTTCAACATTCAATAGTTAACTGACATGATTCGTCGTCACGTCGTCGGCGCAAAGGGCAGTGACTATGATTTTTTTACTAAACTCCTCCATGACGTCACTCTTCAGTGGGACACAACTATTGTATCTAAAGAAATTGGCACTCCCAGGAGGAAAATGTGAGGGCCCGAGCTGAGAGTTAAGTAAACCTTCTATTTGTTGAATTAAATAGCAGTGAGACTTTTTTGGCTCACTGCTGTCCCGTTTTT